>CAUYON010002879.1:0-11113 GCA_963573935.1 Arctocebus calabarensis | reverse complement strand
CATAGTAGGGCTGAGTACATTGGATACTTTTTCTTCCATTCTTGAGATACTTTGCTAAGAAGAATATTTTCCAGCTCCATCCTTATAAACATGAAAGAGGTAAAGTTTCCATCTTTCTTTAAGGCTGCATAATATTCCATGGTGTGCATATACCACAATTTATTAACCCATTTGTGAGTTGATGGGCACTTGGGCTTTTCCCATGACTTAGCAATTATGAATTGGGCTGTAATAAACATTCTGATACAGATATCTTTGTTATAATGTGATTTTTGGTCTTCTGGATAAATAACTAGTAGAAGAATTATAGGATCGAATGGCAGTTGTCCTGATTCAAGTGCACACTTTCTTTCTGTAGTTTACCAGTTCAGCATTTTGAAAGCAGTTTCAAATTTCCAATGGGGGTTTTGTGATCTTAACTCTAACCCTAGGTTTAAATTTCTCCTCAAAATTTTTAATACATTTTGTATAACTATGAAAAAGATACACTACATGGCACTTTCAGGAGGGATGCTAGAGAAAGGGCATCACAGAGTATCAACACTCTTCCAACTTTGGGATCATTTTAAAAGAGGATAATTGAAGAACACTGTTGTCAAAATTAAGGCATTCACAAGCCTTCACTAAAAAGAGAAACTGTCAAAATAAGTGCTTCCCAAAGCAGGCTGCACATCATAATATTCTGGGGAAACTGTTTGAGCTTCAGATTCCTGATCGTCACTCCAGACTTTTGAAATTCAATTTCCGGGAGGAGATGTGGTCATCCGCATTTTTAAAGTGGAGGCATTGAGTGGAACATAGATGATTGTGATGCAGCCTGCAGTTGGGAAATACTAGACTAAATGACTCTAGCATCTGCCATAATGTTGAGAATCTCGTGTAATTTTAGATTTCAGTTAATATTGTGGCACTTAGTGGTTCTTGTCCTCTTTTATTTTGTCAAGGAAGGAAATGAGTTGACTCATATTATCTCTTGGCCTCTCTGAAAGATAAAGATCTTAATTCTTTAATTAAACAAAAACTATCTTCCAACAAAATAAACCAAATCAATGTATCCAAAGCTAGGCAAATCACAAGCGGAACCCAACCCTTGCCCCAGCAGAGTGGGGGAGAAGATAATTCTTTGTTGAGGGTCGGGGGAATAGAGGATACTTTTATTTCACACATTAGAGCAGTTGTTTTTAACCTGGCTGAATATTAGATACATTCTCCAACGCAATTAAGTCAGAACCTCTGGGGTAGGGCCGAGGTGTTGGTTTTTTCTAAAGAGCACTCCCACTTGATTCTAATAAGTAACTGGGTTGAGAACCACCACGTTAGAGAAAGAGACTTGTTCCCAGGGGAAAAGATAGGCAGGTTGTTAGAGCAACACAAGTGAATCTCCCTGGCTAAGAATAGGAGTTCTTTTGTCATTTAAACAGTCATGAAGGGTGGCTTATTCTCTGAAACCTTTGAGGAGACAGGGCAGGGACTGAGAGGGAGAAGGAATGAAACAGGACAGGGTTCGCACTTTCATTGTAATGGAAGCTGGAAATGTTGGGCGAGCTGTTTCTAGTGTCCGAAAATATGTCTCTGTCCTAATTCCCACCCTCGCAGCCCAAACTACTAAGTTAATGATGCTTACACAAGTTTCACCCTAACCTCAAAGAACCCCACATTAGATGACAATATTTATAATAACAATACTGTAGAGAGCTTTCCATGAGGCTAACCTGTGAATCAGGCAGACTGCAGGGAGTCTTATCCACACCTTTCCTTCCTTTTAGGAAAGAAATAGAGAAGTTAAACAAAGTGTGGGAGGCAGAATGAAGAATAGGACTGAGCTCCTTGAATCCCATTATCCCTGTATGTATAATGACAAAATCTACTTAAATATACCAAGCTGTTAGATGCATTTTAAATATACTATGTGCTTGTGCAAAACAGATTGTTTTTCAGATTATTCAGAGACCTCTTGCAATCCTGGGTGTTTGGGGCCTACCTTCTTCTCTCTGTTCCTCCCTGTACCCATCATGCCTTCCCTCCTTGCCTGACACCTTCCTTTCCTTACTTTTAAAAAAAATCTTCGTACTCAGGAGTGGTGCCGATGTAAGGAGTGCCTCTCAGCTTCGAGTCCAAGTGCTGCATTATCCATATTGAGAAAAACTACATTCTCATCTTGGTGTCAAACCATCTCTCAGTTTTTGACTAGAAAGTCAGCTTTGAGAAGCATAATTTCTGTAAATGCTTCTTCCATAGAAATTGAAGTCAGGAATCCTACCAAAAGTCTTTAAAAAGAAAATAACGTGCTGAGTTCTCTGTCTCTGCTTCTAATGTAATTCTCCACTGATTCAGGCTCCACTCATCCATTTTACATGCTGATCCTGTCTCTTCATGAAGAAGCAGAGAGGACTAGCTACCTCTCTTTCTTGTCCCAGCACAAGTCTCCAATTCCAGGACTGTATAGCTCGCTCACTCCATCGAAGCTGCAGCAAAGGACAGCAGTGTGATGGTTCTGCCAAAGAAATTTTGAAACAAGTCACCCAGCCTAGTTGGTCCCAGTTGAAACAAGTCACCCAGCCTCCATGCCCCTCTCATATTCTGGAGTTTCCTCCGAACTCTCCCATGAACTCCATTGTACAAAATCTGTGACATGCAGTTTTGTCCTTCTCACATGCTACCTACTGTCATATTATGTCTTCTGCGAGGGTGTGTCCACACCACTAGCGTATCAGGCCAATGCCCAGGGCAAGAGGTAAACCACATGTGCTTGATGATGGGATGGGCTGCTCACTACTGCTGTGCCTTCCTAATTTCCTGTGACCATCATTTGCTTCTGGTCTACAACAGCAGCTGCTGGTAAAATGCACACATCTGGCAATGCCATGTGAACACAAGTCTGGAGAGGCAGGCTTTGACCTGAGAAACATAAAGATGTAGCTGAGAGGAAACCTTGACCAAAAAAGTATTAATAGCCAGCTGAATCACTGTTCCCGGACATAGCTTTCTGATTGTATGAGGGCTTCCGTTGGGGGCACTGGATCAGCAGAAATTATGTGTTCTTTTTTGAAGGTGTTATGGGAAGCAGGATGAGGAAGTTGAGAACATACCCCAGGTTGGGGGAAGATGGGCCCTTTCAAGCCCAACCAAGACAGGCAAATCAGAAATGCCCAGGAGTACTGAAGTGTGCAACCAAAACATCCCTTCAAACTAGAGTTCCCTGCCTGTGTCTCAGAGGGAAAGGCTGGGCTGGCAGGTTTGGGAAGGGAGCAAAGATGCTAATGAAGCTTGAACTGGCTGCTTTCTGCAGAGCCTTCTGGGCACCATGCCACCATCTCGCTTTTCCCCCCTACCCATTTATTTATTTATATTCTTAATTAATGGAAATTTCAACTCCCATTAGATCAGGAGGAGTTGGCAAGAAACATCCAGAGCATGAGGCAGGCAGGGCCACTGGGGAAGGGCAGAGCCTCCTGGATTCCAGTCACACAACCCAGGAGAGCAAATGCAGATGCCAGTGGTATGAAGGAGAGCTAGGATGCTTCCCCAGTGCCCGCTGACCCCCACGTTATCTCTGAGCTTCTTTCTCTTTAGGTATCATTCAGACCTTCATCTGCTGGAATCAGACAGCTTGGTTTGCATCCCATCTGCTGTGCAACCCTGGACAAGTTAACTTACTTTCTGTGTTTCTGTGTCTGTTAAAGGAGATAAAGTTAGCTTGAAATGAGATAATGCATGTGATGCGCTTGGCCAGGGTGCCTGGTACACAGTGCGTGCTCACTGGACATCAGCTGCTCCTGTTGTCAAGAAACTCCATTGGCACATATCAGCCCCACCCCTCCCGCAGACGGAGCCCCGGGAAAGCGTCTTCCAGGGAGCAGGGCTGGAGCACATCATCCTCCAGCAATGTCCTGGGCATTCCACTGCCCTGGGTTCTGGCATCTGATTTGTGGTTTGGCCTTATGTGGGGTTTTGGAATCCACAGTCTCAAATCTCAACCTATTGGTATCAATCATGAAGCCTGAAAACTCTGCTTGGTTATGACCCAAGGCTGAGATGTTAACATGGAATTCAGGCACAGCTGAAAAGCCACTGATGGGCTGAGAGATGGTAGAATGACAAGAGCTGTAAGAAGTCACATATCATGCACCAAGGGGAAAGCCCCCTGGCTCCTCGAAAGGAAGCCCTCAGAGGACTCTCAGAGCACCAGACTGAGCCCCTTGGAGGCAGGGCCACGGCAAAAGTGTTTGGAGCTTCACTCTGAGTTTTCAACTTCTGGGTTTGACTCCACATTCCACAGCCTACTAGCCATGGTACTAGGACAAAGCTTGTCCCCTTTCTAAGCCTCGGTTTCCCGAAATGAAAAATACGGCTGATAATAAGTGTTCTCCTTACAGAGTCGGAGAGAGGATGACATGAGATGACCTGTCTTATGAAGTGATTAGCAGGATGCCTGGCACGCATTCAGAGCCTGTTAGCTGGTGTGATTAGATCTGCTTTGCTCATCCTTGTGTTTTCAATGCCTGCCACGGTGTCTGCTTATGGGACAATCTAAAGGAATGTTTGGGAAATGATCAAATGAAGAACTTGTGACAAGCCACTAACCTCTGGGGCTTGGTATCCCTAATGCAGGGGGTTCCACTAGATAACATTGGTGTCACTTCCAGATGGAAATATTGGGATTCTGTGGTGGGTCCGTGGATGCTTCCCGGGTCCAGTCCTCAGGGCCCGAAAGTGGTATATTAGAGCACCTGAGGCTAGAAACTTCCCTCTCACTTTCTGGGGAAAACAACATCCTGTGTTGCCAAAGAAGTCCTAGGTATCACTCAAGAGGAAAATTTAAAATGATACATTTGGGTCTTAAATGACCAACACCTTTTGGGGGAAGAAGGATCTGCCAGTTGCCAGGGATACGCTATTGGACTTTATTTCTAAACAGAAGGGGGAGCTCAAGAGGTGAGGGGGTGGCATCTGCATTAGGAAAGGACCGGAGAGCAATTCCACCCAGTGCTTCGTGCTCTGTCGTCACCTTGGCACCTCATCCACTTTGTGGCTCGTCTCAGCTCAGATAGGACACAGCAGAAGTAGAAAAGGTCCCTGGAAGGGCAAAGCAGACAGATCTGGGGGAAGGGGTGACTCCTGCCCCAGGAAAGATATTTTGTCTGAAAGGCGTGGAGGAGAGGGTGCCTGCCCTCTGGGGCAGGGAGTGTACTGACGGGGAAGCGGCGGGCCGATTGCAGGCTCCTTCTTGCCCTTTCCCCTAATTGGAGAAAGAAGCAGCACTTGACAAAATTAAAAGGGAGCAGATTTAGAACTGATGAAAGGAAATGCTTTCCCCACAATGTATAATTAACCTGGGAAGGAACCTAACCTGCTCGCTATTAGCTGAGGCAAGTGGTTAGCTGGGCTTTCAGACGGTTGCACGAATAGCAGCCACTTTAGCAGTCACCCCGGCTTGCGCTGCAGTTCCTGGGGTGACTCATCCTCTGCTGTAAGAAAGGAAGTGATCATCAGCATGAGGAAAGGCACATCTCCCCAGATGCAAAAAAAAAAAAAAAGTGGAGATGGGATTGGACGCTTACATGGAGAAGATATTAGCCCTGCCAGATTGAAACAATCCAGGGGAGCTCAGAGACGAGGCTGAGGTCACATGGTTACTTGGTGCAAGAGCCCAGAGCCCCAGGTTCCTGGCTCATCAGCCATTGCCTTTCCCGTTGCATCATGTGGTCTCAGCAGGGCTTCAGAGCGGTGCGGTGGGCACTGACTCTTGCTTCTGCCTTGCTTTTGATTGTCCTCTGCTCCCTGCAGGGTTAGTGGGTGGTGGCTCCTACAGAAGTGTAGTTTGGGCCTAGAAAACATCAGGGCAGGTTGATCTGGGGAGCTGTTCAGTGCATTTTAGTTCTGAGCAGAAATTCTCACCCACTTGATGTCCATGAGATCTCCAGTCTCCCACAGAAGTAAGGCAGAGGTGCAGAATAGGGTAGAATGAACTAGTGTTGGGGGAGGAGGTCAGAAACACCGGATTCCAATGCCGTCTTCAGCACTTCCTTGTTGTGTGACCTGAGACCCTTACTTAATCCCCGTAATCTCTGTCTGGTTGTTTTACTACCACCTTCTTCATAGACACATGAGGGTTAAAGGAGAGATTACTGAAAGCATTTAGCATGAAAAGGGACATAGTAGTCATTCAAAAAGTGGCAGCCAAAATTATTAATAGAACCAGAATCATCATGAGCAAAAAACCTTGCTTTAATCTTTTAGATTTATTATCTATCAATCTACCTGACTATCGATCAATCATCTATCTATCTGTCTAGCTTATTCTTTTATTCTTTCGTTCACCTAACAAATACTTTTTGAACACCTAGTATGTACTGTGGTAGGTCCAGGATATACAATGATGAATGAAATGTGTTGCCTGTTCTTTTGCAGTTGATAATTAAGTGGAGAAGACAATCGTGAAAAAAAGAAAAAGAACCCTGAAATGCAATGTGGCATGTACTGCAACGTGGCGGGTATTGCATCTACTGCACTACAGTGGGCATCTGTAAAGTATTGTGGACTCCTTGTAGGAGCTGTGGTCTGTTGAGTATCATCAATGCTTGTTTACTAAGCGGTAAATGTAGCGGAAGCACTGTGATAGGCATTCATCAAGTTACTTGTCAAGTAAATCCCATCCGCAAACAGTGACATCTTGGAAAGCCTTTCTGTATTTATTGGGAATCCCCCCTCCCTGCCAAATTCCAAAAATCTGAGCTTGCACTGGCACCATAATCAAACATAGAGCTGAGTGAGCACTATTTATTACTGGGGAATATTTTGAATCACTCAAAAGTTTTTCACGATGATTTCTGTTGTCTTGGTGAAAGATGTTGGCCAAGAAGTCCTGGAAAATGATCAGAAGAGTGCCTGGAAGACAGCCAGGGCCCTTCTACGAATTCTCTAGGCTTCGGCCTCTCTTACCTTTGAGGTTTTTTTTTTTTTATGAAATCTTATCAAATGCATCAAGTATATGGCATGATGTAACATGCCTCCATAGTCCCTGGGAAATGTAACTCTTTTGTTCTTACAAAATTTGAAATCATTTAAAATTATTTGTGATGGGTGACTTTTGGCAAGTGTATCTGTACCTAGTAATTCTTGTGGGATCATAAAATCTTAGATGATTTTTTTTTGGGGGGGTTGAAGGAAATACTAAATTGAACAATTAATGAAGTTGACACAACATTATATCTTATAGACATTTAGTTAAACACTTCATTTCAATTTTCAACTTTCTTCTCATATTCAGAGCCAATTCCTTTTGTTTCTGTTGGTTTTTTAGACCCAAGATATCTCCACAGGCCTGTGCAAAGATCTCAGGCTGCAGGTCTCCTGCCATTGGGTGGGAGAGCCCTATGGCAACAGCACAGTGTCCCCTCAGGTCAGCTCCCATCTCTTACCTCAGCCTGAAGAGCCCTACGCTGACCCAATGAGGTGGACCCCCTGAGGACACTGTTGCCAGTGAGGTCCTCATCAGGGTAGATGTAGGGTGTCAGCTGAATAACCTGCAAGGTAATTTGTGAAACTTTTCCCCAGCTCTCAAAGTTTGATTCTCACTTCTCTTAGCCGTTCTTCCTTCCTATCTTTCCCTATTCCACTCCTTTTTTATTAAAAAAAATTATTTTGATAGATTTAGGCAGTACAAATGAATTTTTGTCCTGTGGATGAATCATATAGTGAAGAACTCTAGGCTTTTGGTGTACCTGTCACTTGAACAGTCCGTCGTACCCTCTAATTTCATTCTCTTTTATCTTCTCTCCGGCTTATGGCTTTGTCCATCCTTGGCAACCAAGAGAAGCCAATGGCTTCCGTAGACCCGGCCCACTCAGTTGGTGCCACTGAAGACGTCTCTGATCTAGTGAAAGCTTCATGAGAGGAGGGTTGGCCACAAACCAACATTTTCAGAAATAAAGATAATTATATGGACACTTTGATTAAAACTAGGAATACAAAGTGCTCGCCATGTATTTCCATGGACATAACCAATGTCCTTATGTCTTTTCAAGAGTTCCCAATGTGAAACGAGCTGTTCAACATTTGTCCTTGGTCAAGTTTCACTGAGCAGAGTGCAATTCCTAGCTGCTGGAATGTTCCCATTAGGCTGTATCAGAGGTGGGCTCTGGTCTCCTGCTATTGCCTTTGCACGGAATGTGCTTCCCTGTCTGCCTGGTAGCTGTGTCCTCATCTCACTGCTGGTCCCCTCCTGTGAGTCCTTCCTTGACCTCCGTGAGATGGTCAGAGTGCTCTCTTTTGTGCTCCCATTGACCTTAACAGTGTTCACACTTCCACAGAAGCCTGTCTACTCTGCTGGGCTTTGCTTTGTTGGCACATCTGATGCTCACTGTGAGTGCTCTGTGGGCAAAGCCTCTGCTCACCCCCAACTCCATGTCTTCAGCTCTGAGCACAGCCCTTGGCATATGGTAGAGTCTAAAGAAATGAAGCAACAGGTTGGAAACCAATGACCCTTCCATATGTGCTGTTTTTTCAACTTTGGCTAGCTAAGCCAGGAATGACCGAATGCCCAGTCCATTTCAATGAAGAAGTCACAGTGAACATCTCCACACCCTGCAGCCTTCCTTCCTCCAGGTGCCCCCAAATCATAAGTCATCAACCCCAGGATCTACCACCACCATGGATATTTTAAAAACTTGATTAAAGAAGTGAGAGTACAAATACCCCCAGTGGTAAAAGCGAAGCAAAGCAGTATCACTTCTCAGTGTTCAGAGATGCTTAATAGGCCAGGATCCCTGCCAGATTGTAAAGAATGTGTTTTGCCCTCAGGCAGTGAGGGCAAATTTCAGCTTCAAGAATGTATAACCCAGCTGCTTTTCTTCATCTTAGAATGAAATAACTTTTTCTTTGGCATTAGATGATGACTGTAACTCCATATCCATAGGACTCAGTTCTGACAGTGCTGGTTTTGCTTCCCAGGACTGAACAGTGTGAGCTGCTCAGGGTCACTGGACACATTCAGCTGGGGCTGGGGATGCCCTGTTCAAGCTCTTCCATGGGCCTAGGAAGCCCTAAAGTCCATTACTAGGCCCATTGATGTATTAGCTCTTATACCATTATCGGATGGAAGTAGGATACATCACCCACTGACATGCTGCCTGCCTTCCCAATCTCCCTTTCAAACGCCTTTCCAGGCATATTTCCCTTTCAGGTCCTCTTCTCAGGCCTCTCTAGGCCACAATGACATGCCCTGTGTGTCCCTGCCCAGGTCCTTCTGATTGTGTCCCTCTGTCAGCCTGGAATTTTCCTCTGTCCCACCCTGTACACATGACTTGTTCTTTAAGGCCTGATTTAAAAGTCACTCGAACCCTCATCTTCCTGGAGGAACTAATTTATCCTTAGTCTTTGATCCTAAATGACCATATGTGTCCCTTAATTATGGCTCTTACCACATTCTGTCATAGTTTCTACAATGATAATAATTAATCCATCAGCAAATCCTGTCAGCACTATCTTACAAAACATCTTTCCAATTCAACCACTTCCCGCCACTCCTGCCTCTACCACTCCAGTGCCAGCTGCTGTCACGTCTCTTCGTGGTTACCGAGATCACCTCTAGGCTGGTCTCCTTGCCTCTGTGCTTGCTTTCCGCATGGGGGCTGCTGCGACCCTTATAAAGGATGAATTAATCGAGTTACTCGTGTCCTCAGAGCCCGCAGTGCCTCCCTGGGTTAGCCTGGGTGCTCCAGAGAAACTGAACCAACTGATGGGTGTTATGTGTGTCTCTGTGTCTGTGTATGTGTGTGTAGACTGATTATAAGAAATTATCTCATGCAATTACAGAGGCTGAAGAGTTCAAAATCTGTAGCGTGGGCTGGCAACCTGGAGACCCAGGAGAGCTGGTGGAACAGAGGAAGTCTGAAGCAGTGTGCAAGGTCATTTCCCTTCCTCTGTGAGGCTAGTCTTATTGGGCAGTTCAGGCCGTCAACTGATTAGATGAAGTCCACCCCCATTACAGAGGGCAGTCTGCTTACTCAGATTTCTCTGGTTTAAATGTTAATCCTGTCATAGTTAATTATATTTAATCTCTTTAATCTCCAAATAAAAGTAATAACAAAATCATACTTCCACCTAACATTAAACAACTGTCCTGTGGATAATTGAAAATACACTTCCCTTGGAATAGGATGCAAAGTCCCTGGGTGGGTCTTCATGGGGTCTCATGTATTGAAGCATGGAGAGATGAAGATACTTGCGTATGTTATTCTGTAAGCAAGGGCAAGAGCCAAGATTTCAGCTCCGACACTCTGGCTTCACATCCCAACCTTTAATGACGTCTATTCTTTGACCCAGTTGTGACCTCTGTAAGAATGGCAACTGTGACTATTCCATCTTTATTTCCCCAGTTCCTGGGACAATGTTGGCACTAAATAACTTTTCATAAATACAATGCATCCGAGGTCATTCATCTTCTAAGTTCTACCATACTAACTGCCATTGAGGGCTCAGAGGTCACTGGGTAATGATGTATTTACCTTCCCATTCAAAGCATGGGGGGAAAGAACACCAACTTTGCCATGCAGCAAGCTCAGGTTCTTTACTTTCAGGCTGTGTGACCTTGGGCCTCATTTTGTCCATCTGCAAAGTGAGAATGATTGTAATGTCTGGTTCCAAGGATTATTGCTTTTATTTTCTGAGACAGGGTCTCTGTAACTCATCCAGACTGGAGTGCAATGACTTGATCATAGCTCACTGTAACCTCTAATCTCTAACATGTGTGCTCAGGCAATTCTCCTTCCTCAGCTACCTGAGTAGCTGGCATTATAATTAGAAACCACCACATCCAGTTGTGGAGACAGGGTCTCACTATGTTACCAGGCTGGTCTCAAACTCCTAGCTTCAAGTGATCCTCCCTCCTTGGCCTCCCAAACTACTGGGATTTTTTTTTTAAATACATGTATTTTATTATTCTTCATTACATTATTCCCCCCCCCCCAAGCCCCCAGTGGTAAGACAGAATTTATTTACAGAAAAGAATATAGAAAACACTAAAGCTCCTGGTAGAGGGAGAGAATTCAAGTGGGGAGAGAGAAGCTCTCTCCGTTTCTCTCCCGGTCTTTCCCCGTCTCCTCCTTTAGGC
>CAUYON010002876.1:0-24788 GCA_963573935.1 Arctocebus calabarensis | reverse complement strand
TGATGAATTTTCTGCAAGGCAAAGGAGAAAGTATATATGTAGTAGAGGGATTGCAGGATGAAATGGGAGGTCTATTTCTTTCCTCAAGCAAGTGGAAAAGTAAGAACACTCCAACCCCAAACCCAGCAGAAGAAAAGAAATGACCAAAATTAAAGCTGAATTAAATGAAATCAAAAACAAAAGAATAATTCAAAAGAACAATGAATCAAAAAGTAGTTTTTTGGAAAAGTTTAACAAAATTGATAAACCTTTGGCTAGCCTAACCAATAAATAGAAAATTAAAATCCCTAATTTCATCAATCAGAAATGACAAAGGCACTCTCTCTCTTCTCTCTCTCTCTTTTCTCTCTATCTCTTTTTCTCTCTTCCTTGGTGTTGTTCTGCAGCAACCCTCACCAATAAAGACCTTTCCTACAAGCCTTGGAAAAAAGAAATGACAAAGGCAATATAACAACAGACACCTCAGAAAAGAAAAGAATTCTTAATGAATACTACAAAAAAACTCTATTCTCAGAAATATGAAAATCTGAAAGAAATTGACCAGTACTTGGAAGCACGCCACTTTCCTAGACTTGCCAGAAAGAATTGGAAATGCAGAACAGATCTATATCAAGTACTGGAAATGCATCAACTATATGAAATCTCCCTAAAAAGAAGAGTCCAGTATGAGATGGTTTCACATCAGAATTGTACCAAACCTTTGAAAAGGAACTAGTACCTATATTACCTAACATTTTCCAGAACATAGAAAAAAAAGGCATACTTCCCAACACATTCTATGAAGCAAATATCACGATAATCCTCAAACCAGAAAAAGACTCAAAAGGAAAAGAAAATTATAGACCAATATCCTTAATGAATATAGATGCAAAAATATTCAATAAGATCCTAGCAAGCAGAATCCAGCAACACATCAAACAAATCATACACCATGACCAATTGGGTTTTATCCCAGAATCTCAAGGTTGGCTCAATATATGTAAATCAATAAATATAATATATCACATAAACAAAATAAAAACAAAGACCATATGATTCTCTCAATTGATGCAGAAAAAGTTTTTGACAATATCCAGCATCCTTTCATGACCAGAACACATAAGAAAATAGGTATAGAAAGGACATTTCTTAAACTGATAGAGGCCATCTACAGCAAACCCACAGCCAATATTGTAATGAATTTCCACTCAGATCAGGAATCAGGCAAGGTTGCCCATTGTCTCCACTGCTTTTTAACATTGTAATTGAAGTCTTAGCCATCACAATCAGGCAAGAGAAGGTGATCAAGGTATCCAAATAAGGTCAGAGGAGATCAAACTTTCACTCTTTACAGATGATATGATTTTAGAACTGGAAAACCCCAGGGACTCAACTACAAAACTCTTACAAGTGATCAAGGAATACAGTAGCGTTTCAGGATTCAAAATCAATCCTCACAAATCAGTAGCTTTTATATATACCAATAACAGTCAAGCCGAAAAAACAGTCAAGGACTCTCTTCCTTTTACAGTTGTACCAAAGAAGATGAAATATCTGGGAATTTACCTAACAAAGGACATGAAAGATCGCTATAAAGAGAAATATGAAACTCTAAGAAAAGAAATCGCTGAAGATGTTAACAAATGGAAAAATATACCAGGATTGGAAGAATCATCACTGTTAAAATGTCCATACTACCCAAAGCAATATACAATTTTAATGCAATCCCTATTAAAGCACCATACTTTAAAGCACTGTCACACTTTAAAGACCTTGAACAAATAATACTTCATTTTATATGGAACCAGAAAAAACCTCAAATAACCAAGACATTACTCACAAATAAAAACAAATTAGGAGGTATCATGCTACCAGACTTCAATCTCTACTATAAATCTATTGTGATCAAAACAGCATGATACTGGCACAAAAATAGAGAAGTAGATGTATGGAACAGAATTGAGAACTAAGAGATGAGCTTCGACACTTATTGTCATTTGATCTTTGATAAGCCTATCAAAAATATATATTGGGAGAAAGATTCCCTATTTAACAAATGGTGCTGAGAGAACTGGCTGGAGACTTGTAGAAGACTGAAACTGGACCCACATCTTTCACCATTAATAAAAATTAACTCTCACTGGATAAAAGATTTAAACTTAAGACATGAAACTATAAAGATTCTTGGAGAGAGTACAGGAAAAACACTTGATAAAATAGATAAAATAGGCCTGGGAGAATAATTTATGAGGAGAACCCCCCAGGCAATTGAAGCAATACCAAAAATACATTACTGAGATCTGATCAAACTAAAAAGCTTCCACACAGCCAAGAACACAGTAAGTAAAGCAAATAGACAGACCTCAGAATGGGAGAGGTTATTTGCAGGTTATGTTTCTGCCAAAGGTTTAACAACTAGAATCCACAGAGAACTCAAACTAATTAATAAGAAAAGAACAAGTAACCCCATTTCATTGTGGGCAAGGGACTTGAACAGAAGCTTTTCTGAAGAAGATAGGGGCATGGCCTACAGGAACATGAAAAAAAATGCTCATCATCTTTAATTATCAGAGAAATGCAAATCAAAACCACTTTGAGATATCATCTAACTCCAGTAAGAGTTCCTCACATAATAAAATCCCCAAATTACAGATGTTGATGTGGATGTGGAGAAAAGCCAACACTTTCACACTGCCAGTGGGAATGCAAGCTAATACATCCCTTTTGGAAGGAAGTGTATGCAAATATCTTCTCCCATTCTGAGGGCTGTCTGTTTGCTTTACTTACTGTGTTCTTGGCTGTGCAGAAGCTTTTAAGTTTGATCAGATCTCAGTAATGTATTTTTGGTATTGCTTCAATTGCCTAGGGGGTTCTCCTCATAAAATATTCTCCCATGCTATACTATAAATCTATAGTGATCAAAACATTTTAGTACTGGCACAAAAATAGAGAGGTAGATGTATGGGACAGAATAGAGAACCAAGAGATGTAACTAGACACTTATCATGATTTGATCTTTGATAAGCCTACCAAAAACATAAATTGGGGGAAAGATTCCCTATTTAACAAATGACTGGTGACCTGTAGAAGACTGAAACTGGATGCTCACCTTTCACCATTAACAAAAATTGATTCTCATTGGTTAAAAGATTTAAACTTAAGATGTGAAACTATAAAGATAATTGGAGAGAATATAGGGAAAACACTTGAAGAAATTGACCTGGGAGAATATTTTTATGAGGTTTTCCATTAACAAGTATAACTGCTTATATTTTCTATAAAATGTATAGAAACTTCAGGATTTAGATAATCTTCATTACATATGGTAATGAGTAAAATAAACAATTACACTGCTTTCAAATACATACACATATATAACTATACAACTATAGTTATATATGTGTATATATAGCAAATTGAAAATAAAATTCAAAGACTGTGAAAAACTCTCAAGGCACCATGATGAGTACCTACAAAATGATGCTATAAAAATATTGTCTAAGCCTAGATAAGTTATATTTAATTAATTTCAATTAAATTGCTATTATAATAAATGATGTATATTTTTAAACATTTGTATAGGTCATACTTTGATACAATATTTTAAATTAGAGGCCAATAACAAATCTTTTAAAAGACATTAACACCTTACTCAAAGTTCAAAAACAGTACATCTATTAATTCTATTGCCAGGTAGTAAAAAAAAAAAAAATTTATAAATGAAAATTAATGTTGCCTAATCCCATATGAATCATACAGGTGATTACTATTATATTAATTTTTTTTTGTAGAGACAGAGTTTCACTTTATCGCCCTCGGTAGAGTGCCATGGCATCACACTGCTCACAGCAACCTCCAACTCCTGGGCTTAGGCGATTCTCTTGCCTCAGCCTCCCAAGTAGCTGGGACTACAGGCACCCGTGACAACGCCTGGCTATTTTTCTGTTTTGCAGTTTGGCCGAGGCTGGGTTTGAACCAGCCACCTTCAGCATATGGGGCCAGCGCCCTATTCACAGAGTCACAGGTGCCGCCCATATTCATTTTTTTTAATAACTGACATGTTAAAAGCATAGAATAGAGGAAGAAACAAACTCATGGTTTCTATATGATTCCAAGTATCTATGTCTCTATTTTTGTGCCAGTACCATGTTGTCTTTACCACTATGGCCTTGTAATACAGCCTCAAATCTGGAATGGTGATACCCCGGCTTTGTTTTTATTACTAAGAACTGCCTTAGCTATATGGGGTTTTTTCTGGTTCCATACAAAGCGCAGAATCATTTTTTCCAGGTCTTGAAAGTAGGATGTTGCTATTTTAACAGGGATGGCGTTGAATTGGTAAATTGCTCTGCGAAGTATATACATTTTAACAATGTTGATTCTTCCCAGCCATGAGCATGGTATGTTCTTCCATTTGTTAAAGTCCTCTGCTATTTCCTTTCTTAGGGTTTCATCATTTTCTTTATAGAGGTCTTTCACTTCTTTTGTTAGGTATATTCCTAAGTATTTCTTTCTCTTTGGGGCTATGGTGAAGGGAGCTGTGTCCTTAATTAACCTCTCATCTTGACCGTTGTTGGCATATACAAAGGCAACTGACTTGTGGACACTGGTTTTATATCCTGAGACATTACTATATTTTTTGATGACTTCCAAGAGTCTTGTAGTTGTTCTCTTAAGTAGGGGTTCTCTTAAGTATAAGATCATATCATCAGCAAAAAGGGAGAGTTTCACCTCCTCTGCACCCATCTGGATGCCCTTTATTTTCTTGTCTTGTCTAATTGTATTGGATAGAACTTGGAAATGAAACCAGCAACTTACAGCTATCTAATCTTCGATAAACCAAACAAGAGCGTTCACTGGGGGAAAGACTCCCTGTTCAATAAATGGTGCTGGGAGAACTGGATATCCACATGTAAAAGATTGAAACTGGATGCGCACCTTTCTCCACTCACAGAAATTGATTCAAGATGGATAAAGGACTTAAATTTAAGGCATGAGAAGATAAAAATCCTCAAAGAAAGAATTGGATAAACACTGAAAGATATTGGCCTGGGGAAAGACTTTATGAGGAAGGCTGTCATGGCAATAGCAAAAACTGCAACAATAAACAAATGGGACTTAAACTGGAAAGCTTCTATACAGCCAGGGAGACAACAACCAAAGCAAATAGACAACCTACCGAATGGGAAAGAATATTTGTGCATTTTGAATCTGACAAAAGTTTAATAACCAGGATCTACACAGAAGTTCAATTAATCTAAAAGAAAAAAAACCAACAATCCCATACATCAAAGGGGAAGAGAGATGAACAGAATCTTCTCTAAAGACAATAGACGAATGGCCAGTAAACACTTGAAAAAATGCTCATCATCCCTAATTATTAGAGAAATGCAAATTAAAACCACCCAACTAACTCCAGCGAGAATGGCCTATATCACAAAATCTCAAAATTACAGATGCTGAGACAGATGTGGGGAGAAAGGAACGCTTTTACATTGCTGGTGGGACTACAAACTAATACAACCTTTTTGGAAGGAAGTATGGAGAAAGCTCAAAGAAATCAACCTAGACCTCCCATTTGATCCTGCAATCCCATTACTGGGCATCTATCCAGAAGAAAAAAAAACTTTTCTTATAAAGACAATTGTACTAGGCTGTTAATCGCAACCCAATTTACAATTGCTAAAATGTGGAAACAGCCTAAATGTCCTTCAACCCAGGAATGGATTGGTAAGATATGGTATATGTATACCATGGAATATTACTCAGCCATCAAAAAAAAATGGAGACTTTGCAGCGTTTGTACTAACTTGGATGGAGGTGGAACACATTCCTAGTGAAACATCACAGGAATGAAGAAGCATGAGTCCTATGTATTCAACTTTGATTTGAGGACAATTAATGACAATGAATGACACAGTGGGGCATGGGAGAAGGAGAGAGCAGACAGAGAGAGAAGGAGGGAGGGGAGGAGGGAAAGAAAACCAAAAAAAAGGAAAGAAAATAGTGACTAATTCTCACATAAATTGGATTCAATTTTGACCAAAGTACATTTTAAACATTAATTTTTAATTCAACTTGTCAATATGTTGTTTAGGATATTGCATCCTCATTTATAAGTGAAATGTGTTTGTAATTTCCCTTTATAACAATATATTTTCTCCAAGTTCAATATCAGGTGTATCCAGATCAAGTAGAATGACTTTGAAATATTTTTTCTTGTTCTATTGTCTATAAGATTTGGCATAATCTATTTTTTGAAACTCTCTTTACTTTTATTTATATAATATTAGTTGTCTATTTTTTGAGACTTTGGAAAAAAAATTAGTTGTCTATTTTTTGAGACTGATGACTTCGTACTGAGCCTCAGAGTCAAAGCATTCTATAATAGACATACTCTTATTTGACAATGTGAACATTACTCTCTTGGCATTATTATTTTAATATTGCTTAGTATTTTGATGCAGTAATCATCTGTTTTCATATCTGAATGTATTTATCTTTGGTCATTCTTTACATGGTTTTTGTTTCTAGATCTTATCTTAAACATTGTTATTGTTATTAAATTTTAAGCCTTTTAAATTCTGTGAAGGCAAAAAGTGGAAACCTAATAAGCACATGTATATGTAAAAACAAAAAAAAAATTAACAAAAAAGAAACAAACTCAAATTAGTATCACTTAATATATTAGTGATTATGGATTAAGTTACTAACTTTACCAAGCCTTAATCTTCTACAAAGATTAAGAAGATAGCTACTAAAAATAAGATAAAGATATCTTTAAACCAAAGGAAAAAAAACAAAAACAGGATCTGCTTTATGGGATTTTTGTGAAGATTACAAAGTAGTGTAAACTTGTAAAACTTAAAGAATAGGTAACAGCTATTTAGTACTTTATGTCAGGTACCTCTTAAACACATTAACAGATATACAGTAACTTTCAGTGAAGAAACCAAGGCAAATCTTAGTAATCTGCCCAAAGTCAGGTAGCAAAGCATAAGAAATAAGGTAAGAACCCAGACAATATGGCTTCAGAGTCTGCAGGTAACCACTACAACATGCTGCCTCTCTCCAGTAAGACAAATTAAGTCACATTTCTAGCAGAAAGTAAGTATTCAATGTTTGTGTCTTTCTCCCTTCCACCAAGACCTCTTTATGCACTGAAGCAGGAAAAATACTCATTCATTCTCAGTGAGTAGTTATCCCACACAACCACCATTCAAAATAACATTCTAATTATTAATCCAGGCAACTATATAAGTTAATGATCCTTAATATGCAATATAATTTTATATGAACTAATATTGTCTGCTTTTGTTTGTTTAAGAGCAGGAAACATGAATAGTTTAAGGTTTTACATGAGATCAATGTGAAAAATAGCCTCTAGTAAATATAAAGTAGCATGTTTCACAGAAATTATACTTTGAGGTTTCAGTATATTAGCCAATTTTTTAGTTATATATGTATATAGATTACAGAGAACAGGCATAGCCAAAAATGCAGTTAAGAAAATAAAGACTCATTTTCTCAAGCTTAGAAAATAATGGATACTAAACAACAAGACAACCAATTTATTATATTCTGCCTATTTTGGTTTTGTACAAAAACTATGTTTCTATTGTAAATCAAATACACTGTCTACACAATAATAGTCAGAGTTAATAAATCCTTACTGCATGTCAGACATTTTCCTAGTAGCATCACTTATGTAATTTCTATATATTCCACAAAAGCTCTGTATAGTAGCCATTATTATTATTACACAGATGAGAGAACTGCGCTGAGAGGTCAAGTGCCTTGCGAAGCTCACATCGTAAGTGAAGAGTTGGGATCTAATTCAGGTTTGCCTGAATTCAAAACCCACACTTTTTCTACCAAAAGTACCCAAACCTAGCTATGTATCAGAATCACCTAGGGAGCTTGTTAACAAAATTTATGATCAAATCCCAGACCTAAAAATACCAATTCCCAAAGATTCTGATTTTTTTAACAAGTTCCCAGGTGATTCTTATGCAGCAAGCTGGTGCTGGTCTTAAGAGTAGTGTTTAAAAACCAGGGCACTATTCAACTGGCTTTTCTATGTTCCATTGGCTTAGTGATTAGACAGTGGTATTACACGGTCCCAAATAATGAACTTTAGATTCAAGTAAGCGAAACTGAGTAAGGACTCAATTCATTTCAGACTGGGAAATTCATTTTGGTAAATGCAATCACCATTTTTTCATTCACCACCAAAACCTATACTCATCTTCAATACCTCTCCTTTCTAACCTCTTCCTGAAATCTATCTCTTCCTTGCATTTGATAACTAAAGGGTATTCTCATCTGTGGACACTTTTGTTTGCTTCCCAACTGTTACCCCTACCTCTTCTTTTCATAGGCAAAGCCACTCCTACCATGGTAAAGGCGAAAAATGTCAGATTCACAGCTTTCCCTTGCCTCCCTTGCAGCTAATACATAGTCATAAGGTCTAATCCTGGTCAGTGAACCAAGAGAGTTTCTAGTGAAAGTTTTCTTCCCCAACAAACAAAGAAAAATAAACACACCCTTTTTCTTCCTTTTTTGCAATTGAGGCAGCCATCTTGTGACCATAAGTACTAAGCCAAGAGAAATGCAGAAACGCCACTCCAGAGCACTGAAAAAGCTGAGCTACTTTTTAACCAACTCTGTAACTTCCAGACTTCTTGTTATGTGAAATAATAAACCCCCATGTTAAGTCAATTTTAGTTGATAATTCAACTCTCATTCTGGCTATTATCTGCCTCCAAAAGTCTGTCTAATTTGTTCTCTAACATCACTATAAATCTTATTTTTGAGAAGCATGGATTTTTATCATGAAACGTACACTAGTGAAAACTTTCTAAGGTATTCCACTGATCACAACACAAAATCCATCACATGTCATATGCATCCAATCCTTCAGATGGATTCCCCACTAGCTCTGGTCCCAATATACAATATACTACAGCCATTCAGACTACTTCTCATTCCAAACATCTTGTAATTTCTTGATATTATGATTTTGCTCACAGAATTCCTTCTCTTCCGTTATTTTTCTACCTGCCAAAACTCTACTAGCCTTCAAAGCATTCCATATGAAGGTCTGGAATTAATTTCTCTGTCTTCTAGTACTCTGTTTACACCCACCAACTGCTACACTTGCCACACTCTTCCTTAATTGTAAATAAATATGTATATCTCTCTTCCTCATAAGGATAGAGAGGCTTTATGAAGGTAGCACTAGGTAAACACAGTAACTAGTACAGACAGGTGGTTGGATGGTCCAATTTAATTTGCCCATAATCACTTAGACAGTCTGGATTAGTTGTTTAGGGGCCAAAGATAAGACCATTGCATCTTAAAGGGAAAGAAAAATACAACAAAAATATTTTGAGATTTTTGGGAAACTATTTTCAAGGTAACTCAAGCTTTGTTGAACTTATACAGATGCATACCAGTGGGGGATGGGAGCTAGAGACAGTTTGTTTCTGCATGGTTTATGACTATTAAGGTACAAAATACATTTTAATTATTAGATGTTAAATAATAATCATAAAGACAATCACAAAGACTTATAAACTGGAGAAAATAATTACTTGTATTATGTCAGTTCATCTCTCATTAAAATGACTTCTTAAATTCTATGTCAGCCAGCAAACTGACTAGCTTCAATCTCATTATCATTTTAGTCTAATAAACTAAATTTAGGAAATGCAAATCAAACCTCAAAATACCACTTCATATCCACAGGATGACAAAAAAAAAAACTTTGGCAAAGACAGAGACACTGGAATCCTCATACACTGCTAGCAGGAATGTGAAATGATGCAGCCACTTTCAAAACAGTCTGGGAATTCCTAAAACCAGTTAAACAGAGTTTTCATATAACCCAGCAACGGCATTTCTAGGTATGAAATGTTCAGTTCAAGAGAACTGAAATATATGCCCACACATTTGTTCATAGATGCATTAGTCATAATAGTGACTAATGTTCATAGAAGTATTAGCCATAATAGCCAAAAAATGAAAGCAACCCAAATGTCCATCAACTTGATGAACTGGATAAATAGAATGTGGTATATCCATACAATTAAATATTATTCAGCAATAAAAAGAAATAAAGTACTAAAATATGCTATAACATAGCTGAACCTTGATAATATTGTACTAAGTGAAAGAATATAGTCATGACACACATTGTACAACTCTTGTTACAGACCCAGTATGTGTGTTCCCCAAAATTCATACATTGAATTCCTAACCCCTAATGTAAAGGTATTTGGGGAGGAGGCTTTAGGAGATAATTAGGCCATGAGGATGTCACCTTCATGAATAACATTAGGGCGTTTATAAACGAGACACTAGACAGCTCTCTCACTCTCTTTCCACCAAGCAATGATATAACACAATGAGAAGAAGGCAATCTGTAAACCAGGAAGCAGGTCCTCAAACCAGACACTGGATCTGCCTTGCATCTTGATCTTATACTTCTCAGCCTCCAGAACTGTGAGAAATATTAATAAATATGTCTATTGTTTAAGCCATCCAATCTATGGTAATTTATTATGATAGCCCAAACTAAGACAATTCGATTTGTATGAAATGTCCAAAATAAGCAAATCTATAGAAATAGAAAGTACATTATCAGTTGCTTAGAACTTGGGTACGTGGGGAAAATAATAGCCAAGGGGTAGGAGGTTTCTTTGCAGTAATACAAAGGTTTTTAAATTGGTAGTGATGGATATAAAACTCTGAATATACTAAAAGCCACTGAATCCTATACTTCAAATAGATGAACTGTACAATATATAATTTATAGCTCAACAAAGCTGTTTAAAGAAAACTTCCAGTACTCTTCCCTTATAACAATTAGCAAGCCCTAATCTAAGATATATATTACTTCTTAGTAGGAATAATTTAATATAGGCTGAAAAGTATTATGTTTTTCCATCTTGACCAAAAGATGACTGGAAAACTCCAACACATTTGTGAATTTTCAAAAGCGGGGCAATTTTGTACACCAAACTTGAAAATATGCATATTATTTTTCAAACATATTAGGAAAATGTATCTTGCAATCAAGAACCCAGAATGGAGGTCAGCCTTGACCCTTCCTCTCCTTTCTCATATCTAATCCATAGTCCATAACTGTACCTGAGACTTACAATTGTACCCTCTCCTTTCTCATATCTAATCCATAGTCCATAACTGTAACTGAGACTTACAGTTGTACCCTCTCTTCCATCTCCCATGCCAACACTCAGTCCAAGACATTACCATTCTCTCCTCCTCAGGTTTTTGTAGTAGCCTAAATGGGTCTCCTGTATCCATTCTAACGTCCCCTCCATTCTCCATGCAATAGTAAAGAAATTTTTAAGCAAGTTTGATCAAGTCTACACCCTATTTAAAATTGCTTCCTATTTCCCTTAGGATAGATAAGGAGTAATGGTGCTTGTAGGAAGGCAGATGTAATTCATTATACTCCCTGAAGGAAGTCTTCTCTCATCCCTCAGACTAGAACCAGTATCCTGTTATATGCTCTCCTGACAATAGCATAACTCTTTGTGACACTTACGATAGATGTAAATAAATAACTTTGTTTTGCTCACTACTCTATCCAAGATTCCTACCACAGTGCCTGACATATATAGCAGGTATATATACACACATACATGCTTTAAAGGAATGCCTTCAGTTATCCAGTTTCACAAACTAAATCATAAAACCATAAGCTATGTGATATAATGGGCTAATCTACCCAACTCTGCCAGCACCAAAACCAACAGTCAACAAGAGAAATGAAAGAGGCTGTCTGCTCCATCCATTCCTGCTCCAGGCGCCTCTGTGATACCCTCTCTCACCACTGATTTATTACTGCCTATGTCATATTTCCTGCAGTGTTTCATAAGACATGCACTTAAATAACAGCTGGCTTCCATCTTTCCTATCTAATCATGTATAAAAATAAAACATCACTTATATCATAATCATTTCCATGGCAAATATGAAAATTTCAGAGCCCTAACTCAAGGACAAGGAAAAATAGCAGCCTTGTAGGGATTTTGTCAGAGGCAGATGTGAGCTACTCAAGTTCCATTTATAGGACCTGTTTCCAAGCAAGTCTATTCTTTCCTGACTTCAATTTCCTCCTTTAAAAATGGCATTTGGTAGGCTCTCTAGATTCTCAAATTTTCCTTTTTCTTTTAATTATAACATCCTTTAGCAACATAAAACCAAACTCCTTTTTTCTCCATTATAAAAACTATTTCTACTACCAGACTACTTTTGCAAAGATTTGATGTTCAAAACATTTATTACTTATAATGAAGAAAATTCTTTTAAAAGAACTGGCATTCACAAGCTCCAAGGCATGACCATTATAAAGACAAAACTGGGAGCTAATCGAGCTGAATGAGTCTCATTAAATGAAGAAAAAAACAACTAATACTATGATTTGCCTCTTAAGTATTTGGTCAAACGCCTATGAACCAGTGTCTAGGGAAAGTTCTACCCCAATATTGCTGCAAACATCCCTTTTGTTCCAAACATTTATTCCCCCCCCACCTCACCCCATCAGAGTGGTCTGATCCCTCTTTTGAAACTTAATCCTTTGGAAAAGAAAACAGACCAGTAGTCTAACTAAAAAGCCTCTCTGCTGTTAAAGAAAAAAAAAAGTACACAAATTTCCCCCAAAATGTCCTTCCCTGGATAGGTGCCACCCTTAGTCATGCACAGCTGCTGTTTGCTCACTAAAATACTTCATTCATAAACAAACCCCTCTATTCTATTATCACAAGCAACTATTAACTTCCAAACTGCCCCTACTATGATAAAATTTCTGTTCTATGTAGCTTCTGGAAATCACCATTTTAGTCAATTCACCTTGACACAATTTTTTTTTTTAATTTCTCAGAGAACTCCAAAAAGAACAGCTTAACACTAATTTAAAGTAAGAGAATTGGCTAACAAAGTAACAAGAAAACAACTGCTTAAAACCAATGTGCTATACCAATTAGAACATTTAAAACCAATGCCAATTTTTAATACATAGAATACAGGTATTCCTTTATTCCAACTTTAAAAGACGATTTTCTCAAGTCTATTCTTACTTCCATAGTGATCTTACTCAGTTCCATCACTTGAAAATACCATATATACTCTGATAACACTCAAATTTAAATCTCCAGCCCAACCACTCCTCTGAGCTCTGGACTTGACCTATCCATATGGGTGTCTAGCAAGCATTCTAAACTGTGAAAAAAAGGAACTAATTTTAATCCCGAATTCTCCCTTGTTCCATATTTTTCATCTCAGGAAATTTCACTGCTATTCACACAGTTGCTAAACCAAAAAAAGAACCTAAAAGAAGTAAAATTCTGATATACACTACAACATGGATGAACCCTGAAAACATTCTGATATGTGAAATAAACCAGACGCGAAAGGACAAATATTGTATAGTTCCTCTTATCTGAGTTACTTAGAACAAACTCCTACAGATAAAAAGTAGACTGGTAATTACCAGATACTGGGAGAAGGGCAAAGTAGGCAGGTATTGCTTAATAAATACAAAGCGTCAATGGGGGATGATGAAAAGTTCTAGGGACAGATAGTGTTAATGGTTACGCAAATGTGAATTACTGAACTGTACACTTAAAACTCATTAAAATGATCAATATCACATTATGTATACTTTACTGTACAAAAAACAAAAACTAAAAAAAAAAAAAAAACACAGAAAGTATTACCTGTTTCCATTTCATCAGCAAGTCATCCTGGTTCTGTCTTCAAAATATTTTTGAAACTTGAGTCCTTACCCCTGGAGTCCTTTGTTAGCTAACAGCTAGTCTCCCTGTTTCCCTTTTTATTCCTTTAGTCTACAGTCTGTACTCTACAAGACAGCTAGATCCTTTTAAGGAGTAAATCAGACCATGTCACTGCCCTAATGAAAAATCTGCTACATTGTATTCATAAAGAAGTCCAAATTTCTACCATGGATCTACATGACATGCCCCTACTGACCTCTCCTCTAGTCCAGTCTAGTCACAGTAACCTTTCTCTTGTTCTTCAAACAATCCAAGTTGATTCCACTTCAGGGCTTTTGCTCTTCTGGTGGCCCAGTTTAATTCATTCAGACCTCTGCTGAAAGTCATGTCTTCAGAGATCAGCCTAGCAATCCTACCTAAAACAGCACCTCCCATTACTTCCTATTTCTCTACTTTTCTTTACTAATTTTCATAACTTTCATTACTACCTAAAAGACATGTTGGTTATGTTCTTCAACTACACTATAAACTCTCTATAAATAGAAACTTTGACCTTTTGGCTGCAATAGTTCCAAGATCCAGAAAAGTGCACAACACATGATAAGTACTTAGTTAATTCTTGAATGAATAAAAGTATCCATGTTTGTAGAAGCACTGAGTATATACCCTTGGTTTTCATTTCATAGAGACTACATTGGTTTTCATTTCACATGAACAGACTCAATCTTTCTCATCCCCATTTTGTCTTCAATCAGGACCAGAACTTGAAAATGGAACAAACCCTTCACAATGGAATGAATATGGCTCACAACCCAAACCTCGTATCAGTATGAATATCACCTTCATTTTTTAAATTAACTAATTAACAAATACTATTCTGTTATCACCATATAACTTCCCAGTTTCTGCTCAGATCTTCTTCCTCCATTTACCAATTCCTAACTACAGGAATAGGAGGAAGTGTCAAGATTTAAACATCTAAAGATTACTGTAAGTCTCGCCTTTCTAACCTTATTTTTTTTTTTAATTTATTTTTCTTGAGACAGAGCCTCAAGCTGTCACCCTGGATAGAGTGCAGTGGCATCACAGCTCACAGCAAACTCCAATTCCTGGGCTCAAGCGAGTCTCCTGCCTCTGCCTCCCAAGCAGCTGGGATCACAGGCGCCCCCTACAACGCCCGGCTATTTTTTGGTTGCAGCCGTCATTGTTGTTTGGCGGCCCGGGCTGGATTCAAACCTGCCAGCTCAGGTGTTCATGGCTGGCGCCTTAGCCCGTTGAGCCACAGGCACCGAGCTGCCTTTCTAACTTTAACTATGGACTGGCCATTTGAGGAAATGTGCTATTAGATGTCTACAAAATATGAACATTTAATTGCCCTAATTGTTCACAGATAATTTCATCTTTTATGTCTCTGACACCACCACTTAAACCACATTTGACTTGGCAATGATGTGATAAAATAATACTCATGCCTTACTTTCTATGACAAGTTCCTCACCATCACTAAACAGGTAAATAGAAATTTAGCATTTGTTATTCTGTTGTGTACATAGCACAGAGCCTGACAGCAAAATCACAGCCCAGTGGAATCACAGACCAGAAAGATAGTTTCCATTAATGTTTCTTGGCTGGGACACTCTTCAGCTGCATAGAATGTTTTTTTGTTTGTTTGTTTGTTTTTTGAGACAGAGCCTCAAGCTGTCCCCCTGGGTAGAGTGCTGTGGCATCACAGCTCACAGCAACCTCCAATTCCTGGGCTCAGGCGAGTCTCCTGCCTCAACCTCCCAAGTAGCTGGGACTACAGGCACTTGCCACAACGCCTGGCCATTTTTTGGTTGCAGCCGTCATTGTTGTTTGGCGGGCCCAGGCTGGATTCGAACCTGCCAGCTCAGGTATACGTGGCTGGCGCCTTAGCCCGTTGAGCCACAGGCGCCGAGCCACTGCATAGAATGTTTTAAAAAGCCTAACGGAAACATGATAAAGATATCCTATCCTCCCTTAAGTAAGCAATATTTTTAAAGAAAATGCATATATGGAGAATAGGATTAGACACATTTGTCATCCTTATTTAAGCCACACCACATAGCCCAACCAACAGTACTGGTACCTTAATTTCCACAGTGATTGGCAAAGAGCCCCATCACACTCCAGCATGAATCTGAAAGCAAAAGCTGTTCATTCCTGTTCTATTCAGAAAAATCAAAATAGAGAACAACATTATTTCCATGCTGGGGAAATCTAGACTTCCTTCAAAGACTACCTGAGCACTTTCCTCCCTTTATTAAAGAATGTTACATTGTTTAAGAGCCACACGAAATAATTTAATGTCATATACTACTTTTAGAAAATTCTAGCTTGTTATCTGTCCTGACAGTAATAAAATCATCTTTTAAAGCAGCACTAGGATAGAGTTCTTCCTTCAAGCTCAGCTGAAAAATAGTTAGTTGTACTTTATCACTCACTGAAGTAGAACATTCTGCCAGCTCTCTTTAAGTGGCCGTTTAAGATTTTTACAGAAGTACAATGGAAAATTATGTCCGTTTGGAAGATAAGAGAGAAACTTTCTTAATAAGCTTCTTAAGCAATCCATTATCTGTAAAACTGGTTGATGTGGTTAATTTGGCAAAGCATTTGAGAGATGGAGGAAGCAAGAACATGGTGAGAGGTTCAAGCTTTTGTCTTATTGCACCAGCAATAAATAAAGACTCTTTTAAAAATGTTTTCCCTTTCATCTGAATGTTCATTGACCCACTTCTACACAGCAGCGCTGACCCCAGCTCTTTCACATAGTGCAACTGCCAAAAGTGAACTATCACATGTTTCTGACCAGAAAGAAACAGGCTGGAACGAAATCTGTCATGTGAAATATTTCACAGCCAAACTTAAAGTTCTAAAATGCCACAACTAAAAACAATGCTTTTCTGATTTCAATTTTACTCTCAGAGCCACTAATCTTATCAAAGCTTATTTTAAAACTAGTACTTGCACACTTCGCCAAATATTTTTGTGCATAAGAATAATATTTCAAATGTAAGTCTTTGGCTGTTGCTGTATGTTTTAACTGAAATAAAACTGTTAAAGCAGAGGATGTAAACTTCCCTATTTACAAGCTTCTCTAAACATAATCTCTAGGCAAGAATAACTCCATGGTAATGTTAGGAACATTTTAGGAAACCCAGTAACTCATTCAAACCTTTGGAAAATTTTACCAAATGGTAATGTGTTTTCAATCACTTAGCATTTAATATATAACAATAGACCAGAAAATGTTGACAGATGATTTAAGATGCAGTCCCTGACTTTGTAGAAGTCATGGTCACTTTAATAGCATGAGATAAACATATTAACCAATAGAGGAGGAAGTGCCATTATTTGAAGTCAACAAGGCTTCACAAAGGAAGTGACATCCACCCTGAGACCCAAAGGATGACAGGACCTAGGTGATGAAGGCAAGGTAGATAGTGCAACGGAGCAGTGCCAGTAAAGTCAAGTACAGAGTGGAAAATCAGGCACAAAGCTAAGCAACTTGGCCAAAGGCTGTATGCAGTAAGAACTATTCTATAATCAGTATGAGGAATCATTTTTTAATTTAATTTAAGGCTGGTGAGAGTAAATAAGGTTAAGATTATGGAAACTCTTGAGTGAAAGATGATAGTGGAGAAAAGGAGATATTTCTGAAACAAAAAGCTCAGCACCTAGTGACAGATATGGGATGGGAGAGATCAAAGATAAGGGTGATGTCAAGGCTTGAAGTTTTGTTTTTGTTTTTGTTTTTTTGCCCGGGCTGGGTTTGAACCTGCCACCTCCGGCATATGGGACCAGTGCCCTACTCCCTTGAGCCACAGGCACCGCCCAAGGTTTGAAGTTTTTTGATACTCTTCTCATCAGAAGTAAAGTCATGTCCCCTCCCCTTGAATCTCGTAAGATACAAGACTACTTCAACCAAGAATCCATCCTGACTACCAAAGCTAGGTCACAAAAGGCCATACAGAGTCTTCTCTTTTCATTGGGAAACTAACTCTTGGAGCTCATAGCCACCATATAAGAACTCAAACTACACTGCAGCTGCCATCCTGTGAGGAAGCCCATGAAACGTGGGCAGTCATGTAAAAGCAGTCACTCAACAATCCAGATGAACTGTGCCTTCAAGTCACCCTGGTCCAGGTACCAGACAAGTAAGTGAAGAGTCTCCAGGAAATTTTAGCCCCTAGCTAAAGCTGAAAATATTGTAAAACAAATACAAGACAAGGAATCCTGTTGTGCTCTGTCTAAATTCCTGTCATAGAATCTTTGAACATAATCAAAAGGTGTTGCTTTACATCATCAAGTTTAGGGTAGTCTACACACCAATCAATAACTGAAACAAGTGGTGGTAACATACATGTATAAGTGAATTACTAAGGAACATAAGAACAGGAAGTTTAGGAGAGGGAGAAAATTATACTGGTTCCATCTAGATGATTTAAATCTGACATACTTGTAGAACACCAAATAGAGATGTTGAGTTGACCACTGAAAGTAAAGGTCTGGATTTTAGAAAAGAGGTAGAATATAAAGCAGTATATGAAGACAAAGGGAAGACATATGAGAGGGAAAAATAAGATGTGGGAATGGAACAGTCTGAAAAGTTGGAGAGGAAAGTAAAAGTTCAGGAGAGAGAGTACAATGGACAAAGAACAATGCCATCAAGCAAGCTAAGAAAAAAGATTCTCTAAGGTGTTAGCACCCTATGGTCAACAGTATCAAATGCAAGAGGAAATCAAGTAAAATCAAATAGAACCAAGAAAGAATGGGAACAAATACATTTGGCAGGCTGTTGGTAACTAAAAGAGATTAAATAATGTGATTTGGAGACGTCAAAATCACAGAAGTTGAAAAATGAATGAGAACTGGGTAAACTGACACAGATAGTGTAAATCATTCTCTCAAGTATGATATAAGAAAAGTAACAGCGAGGGCAGAAGCTTAAGGGGTACCAGGGGTTAAAGAAGGTCTGTTGATTCATTCACTCACCCAATGAATACATATTTATCTTTCTTGGTGTGCAGGGGCAAGTCTACAGACCAAGAGGAAGTAATCAGTAAAGAGAAAACGAAGATAACAAAAAAGGAATTAATAAGTCAAAGCCCTAGAAAAGGCAAGAAACAAAGGATCAAAAGCCCATGTAGAGGTATCTGACTCCCATCACTTCCTCTGAAGCAGGAGGGAAAGGAGGCAGTGACAATATACAAAGAGATACACTTGATAGAAGGAGAGAACATTAAAGAAATAACCAATGAAAAGCCCATTTTTCATATAGAATAGAAAGCAAGACCGTGTGGTGGAAATGAAGAAACTAGAATGGAATGGAAGACTCGATGAGAATAGAAAAGATCTGGAAGAGCATCTGTAGTAAATAAGAAGTAGACTATCAAAGTAGACAATCAAAGAACCATCAAGTCATACAGAGAGCCTGGAACAAACTAGAACCCACAATCTCCCAAACAGTCACTAGGCTATAAATTAACTAAAAAAAAAAAATTAACTAAGGACAAGGGCAGAGCTTTTTCAACTTTGTATCCCTCATGCCAAGCAAAGCACCTAGGAAATTACAGACCTTCAATAAACATCTGGTGAATGAATGTATGATTGTGTACGTAGATATCATTATTATCAAATACACATATATGCAAGAAAAATAATCAAATATGATGACTATTTTCATTTCTTACCCTAAAAGAAATTCTTAGTTTTGTTAAAGACTTTTGCTCTATAATATATTTTGGGGCGGTGCCTGTGGCTCAGTGAGTAGGGCACTAGCCCCCATATACCGAGGGTGGCAGGTTCAAAACCAGCCCCGACCAAACTGCAACAAAAATACAGCCAGGTGTTGTGGCAGGCACCTGTAGTTCCATCTACTCTGGAGGCTGAGGCAAGAGAATCACCTAAGCACAAGAGCTGGAGGTTGCTGTGAGTGTGACACCACAGCACTCTACTGAGGGCAAAAAAATATATATATATATTTTGAGTCTCTCAGTAAATGCCAAATATAAAACACAGTTCTTACTCGGAATTACCTTTGAATCAAAAAACAAAAAGCAATTCCTTCTGAGTCTGACCTCTCGCCTTAGTTTCTCCTATAGCTTTAAAATGACTATATTTTAATCAAAAATAGCATTGCCCTGACTCCAAAATGGCTAACTGAAAACTGAAAAATATGTTTACAACTCATGACATGCAAAAAAACAAAATACTTTTTATAAGAAACGTATTTGTTATAAACAGATTGTATAACTATTGTATATATACATATATATTATATGAACTCTTTATATATACATATATACACATTTATATATACATATATGTAGTTATATATACATATATACGCATAGTTATATATAGTTATATACAGTATATACATGTATACAGTTATATATGCGTACATATGTTACATATGTATATAAACTTATGTATATGTATAGAACATATATATGTTACATATACTATTGTATAGCTGTTCCAAGCCATAATAAAGACATTAAGAACAGGTTAATTTAACATAGTATAATTCCCTTACAACATTGGCATTAAAGGATGAGCCCCCAACCTTATAAACTTGAACTAAGTAGTATACATCAGGACTTACTATACATAATTCTTAGAAACATAGTTTTATCCATATTTAGTCCATATTCACATAACTACTACTCCAGATCATAATAATATCTACAGGCTGGCATTTGGAATACTATAATAGATACTAAGAATATTTCCTGACAGGGTGCAGTAGCTCATACATATAATCCCAGCCCTTTGGGAGACCAATGCAGGAGGACTACTTAAGGCCAGGAGTTTGGGACCAGTCTAGGCAACACAGAGAGACTCCATCTCTACAATTTTTTTTTAATTAGCTGTGTGATGCTGTGCACCTGTAGTCCTAGCTACTCAGAAGAATGAGGTAGGAGGACTGGATTATAGTGAGCTATGATCACAGTACTGCACTCCAAAAACACAGCAAATCTGGCAAGCAGTGACATTATGTGATCATGGGGAAAAAAACAGATAATTTGAGTTAAACATCAATAAAAAAGAATAACCAATACAACCTCTTTGACAAAAATACTGCTTCCTTTCACATCTTTAAATCTAATTAAAATTTTAATGACTCATTCTAACAATAGATTAGGAAAACTTGAAATAAATTTTGCTGAAATAGTCAAGTAAATGGTCGCCAACTTTTATTTTGAAATATTATTTACAAAAAAATTTTTATTTTTATACTAAATTTTATACTAAAAATTTATTTGAAGCTTAACTATGGATTAGCCATTGTGCTGAGTACTTCACATACATTATCCCATTTAGATTATAACTATTTCATTTGCTCAAGGAAAAAAGTATAGTTTACATTGAACAAACTATAGACACCTTACAAAACATTTGGCATTTTCCATGTATATTTTATTTATGAATTCATTCATTTGTTCATTTACAACCACTCTTCACTTAACACATTCCATGGCCAGTACTAACATCATGAAGAACCTACCATATGGCTTGGCACCTGTAGCTCAGTGAGTAGGGCACCAGCTACATGCACAAGGCTGGCAGGTTCAAGCCAGGCCAGACCTGCTGAACAACAATGACAACTCCAAACAGAGAATGGCCAGGCGTTATGGCAGGCGCCTGTGGTCCCAGCTGCTTGGGAGCCTGAGGCAAGAGAATCACTTAGGCCCAGAGTTTGAGATTGTTGTGAGCTATGGCACCACAGCACTCTATCGAGGGCAAAATGGTGAGACTCTGTCTCAAGAAAAAAAAAAAAACAAAGAACCTACCATATGTCATTAGTGGACTAGACCCTGACAAAAAAAAGGAAGAAGACCAAGATTATTGTACCCCAAAGGTTCACAGATTAACAGAGGAGATAAGTAAACAAACCCTTATGGAAGTGTTAAGTCCTTTCTTTGAAGCATCATAGCAGAAAAAATTAAGAATAGGAATACTAGAATAATAGTCAAAGAAATCATCACAGAATATCCATAATATGTGCCTGAATAAATGAGTGGCATAAATGAATCAGATGAAAAGACATATTCTATAAAGCTTTAAATATTAGAATCAGCAGGAACAGGTGCTTAATTTGGGGAAGAAATCATATGACTTCCACTGTACAGGGGAAAATAATTTGATTTTACACTTGCAGAGTTTAAAATGTTTGTAAAATTTGAAATGCTTGTAGCCAACTACAGGTACAGGTCTGGTATCCAGGAGAGATACCCAGACTGGTGATGCATTTGGAGTCAAGAGCAGAGAAGTAGTAAATGGAGTAGTAGGGGAAACTGAGAACACTAGGTGGAGTATAAAATGAGAAGAGGGCCAAGTAGAATTATGGAGTGCACTCATGCACACCACAATGACATTTCAGTCAATGATGGACTGCATGTGACAGTGGTACCATAAGATTATAATGAAGTTAAGAGATTTTTATCACCTAAAAAGTTATGACACGTGATGGCCGTGGCCATCATAATGTCATAACACAACACGTCTTCCATAGTTATAGTGATGTTGTTATAAACAAACCTACTGAACCACTCATCATATAAAAGTGTGCAATAATGTCCCAAGCCTTCACATTCATTCACAGTTTATTCACTGACTTGCCCAGAGCAAGTTCCAGTTCAGCAAGCTCCATTCATGTAAATATCCTACACAAGGGCACTAGTTTTTTTGTCTTATATACTGCATTTTTACTATGCCTTTTCTACGTTTAGATATGATTAGATACAAAAATAATGACCTTGTTACAACTGCCTACAGTATTCAGTACAGAAACAAGCTTTATATGTTAACAGCCTAGGAGCAACAGGCTATACCCTATACCCTAGATGTGTAGCAGGCTATATACCATCTAGGTTTGTGTAAGTACATTGTATAATGTCCACATAACAATAAAATTGCCTAATGACACATTGTATCCCCATCAGTAAACAATGCATAACTATACATCATTTTTTTAAGAAAAGAACAGTGTGTAGGACACTAAGTCACAAGAGATGCTTCCATCCCACACCACTCCTCAAAAAACAGAGCAAACAATCCACAAAACTTCGTACTTACAAAAAGCAGAACCTCTGTACGTCGACCACCAAAAGGACCATAACAAATTGATCAATACACGCAGTTGCTAAACATAAGGAACTTCCATTGAATATATGTGGTACACGTCCAGTCTATGAAAGTTAGGTCAACTTAAGGAGATGGTCAATGTAGGGAGATCTCCAACTGTGGAGGTTCTACTGTATTCCTGAGTCACAGACATTGTGCTAGCTGCTGAGGGTAGCCAAGAATAAAGACAATGCAGTTCTTAATCATAAGAATCTGGCTAAAATAGGAGTAGTATACCAAGAGTAGATTGAAAGATCTTATAAATCTAAGCTCTGCCATTTACTTCCTGGATGACTTTGAGCAAGTAACTTAACCTCTAAGTGTGTCTGCATTCCCCTTCCAATGAGGATCAAAATAGTACTTATTTCCTTAACGTTGCTATGAAGAGTAAATGAGCTAAGAACTATGTCATAAGGACTAATAAATTCCACATAAAGCACTTATAACGGTGCTTGACACATAATAAGTGCTCAATAACATGTTATATTATTTACAATTATAAAAATTATCAAAATGGCTGCATGAGTGTAATAAGAATACAAATAAATGGTGTTACTGGATTTCACAAGATGGAGAAAGAACCCTCACTTGGGAAGAATTCAGAGAACAGTTCACTGAGCTGCCCCTCTAGGCAAGGCCAGCTTATACAATGCCTTTGTATGAATTAGAAAGCATCTTGGTCCAGATGTACACCAAGAGGAGGGTAGATGGGATTTCTTGAACCCTAGAGCTCAGGCAATCCACCCACCTCAGCCTCCCAAGTGCTAGGATTACAGGCGTGAGCCACTGCGCCCAAACAGGTAGCTGGGATTTCTGAATCCTCTCAACCAGCACAGTTCTATAGGATAGTCTGAACAATAGGACACATAAAGACAAAGAAAAGCGAAGTAGAAGACTGTCAGGTATCAAAAGCATAAGATAGGCTCGGCGCCTGTGGCTCAACGGGCTAAGGCGTCAGCCACATACACCTGAGCTGGCAGGTTCGAATCTAGCCCAGGCCCACCAAACAACAATGATGGCTACAAAAAATAGCTGGGCATTGTGGCGAGCGCCTGAAGTCCCAGCTACTTGGGAGGCGGAGGCAAGAGACTCGCTTGAGCCCAAGAATTGGAGGTTGTTGTGAGCTGTGATGCCACAGCACTCTATCCAGGGTGACAGTTTGAGGCTCTGTCTCAAAAAAAAGCATAAGATATCCAGCCTAGAGCTGGGTAAGTATCTCAGATTAGCTAGAGCATAGGAACCACTCAAAAGAATAACTAAAGATAAACTCAGAAAGGTAGCCAGATGATAGAGGATACTGAATACTAGCAAAAGCATTCAGCTGTGACTCTGAACAGGAGAATAATGTAATTCTAACAATAAGAGTAGTCGGGCATTATGTACAAATAGAAGGATTTAGGCAGGGGCAGGTAAGAGGTCACTGCAGTGGTCTGCTAGTCTGTGAGTTTCTCAAACTCAGGAATTACACATCTCATTCACTTCTGTATACGTCAAACTAACACAATGCTTGAGACAAAGTAGGTACTCAATAACCATCTGAGGTATATAAGAATGAATGAGCCAAAAGGCAGTTAGTTATGTGAACCTTAATTACAGTGGGAATGGTGGAAATAGAATGACACATATGGAAATTATTGCAAAGATAGAAACAAAGATATTTGCTGGGCGGCTCCTGTGGCTCAGCGAGCAGGGCGCCGGCCCCATATACCGAAGGTGGCGGGTTCAAGCCCGGCCTCGGCCAAACTGCAAAAACAAAAAAATAGCCGGGCGTTGTGGCGGGCGCCTGTAGTCCCAGCTACTAGGGAGGCTGAGGCAAGAGAATCGCTTAAGCCCAAGAGCTGGAGGTTGCTGTGAGCAGTGTGACGCCACGGCACTCTACCCAGGGCGATAAAG
>CAUYON010002870.1:0-22463 GCA_963573935.1 Arctocebus calabarensis | reverse complement strand
GTGGCGTCACACTGCTCACAGCAACCTCCAGCTCTTGGGCTTAAGCGATTCTCTTGCCTCAGCCTCCCTAGTAGCTGGGACTACAGGCGCCCGCCACAGCGCCTGGCTATTTTTTTGTTTTGCAGTTCGGCCGAGGCCAGGTTTGAACCCGCCACCTTCGGTATATGGGGCTGGCGCCCTACTCGCTGAGCCACAGGAGCCACCCTAAATGCCCATTCTTGGTGTTATTACTAGACAGTTGGTAATCACTGTCCTTCATATTTCCTTATATTCCAATTAGCCCCATCACCCTCTATAGTTTCCCATTTTCTGCAGTTACCTTCTCATCTGACTTTATTTCTTTAAACACAGAAAACATACCTTTAACACCCAAAGTCTGTGTGAGTTTGTTGTCATTGTTTCCACTAATTCTTGCCTCTGGAATTTAATTTCTTTATGTATCTACTTATTTTTTATTCTTTATGTATCTACTTATTGCATATTAGTGGACATTATATTTGAAAAGTAATTTGAGGCTTACAATGAAAATTCCTTTTCTAATGAAAAGGATTTACATTTTATTTTTCCTTACACCTGGAGACATTACCAGAATGGGAACACCTTAAAGCAAGTTCAATGCTTAAGATTCACTGGATTATTTAGGCAATTCTAAACTTTCCTACTATTTTGCATAACTTTTTCCACTTATGGTTCATCATCATCCTAAAGGTGGAATTATTTTGGAGTCTCAGACTATTGTGGGAGGGTTTCCTATTAGATTCATCATTGTATATGGAATCTTGGCTTTGATTTCTATCTCCCTCATTCTATAAGATTGTTACTATACAGACCCATACTCATTTAACTTCTCTTTTTTAATTTTTGGATTGGAAATTTGGTGTTGTCTTTAAAATCTTTCATGTTTTAAGATGATTCTTGTATTTTAATCAGCTTTGGTTGTTTTCAACAAGAGCATGATGTAAATATCCTATTGTAGGCAATTTCCAGGAACAGGAGGTTTCCCACAATTGTATCTTTGTTCCTACATGGCCAAATGCTACTCTTTCTCTTGGCACTCTCTGCATTTAGCACATACTACTTGTGGCATGGAATCCATAAATGCTGATAAAGAACTGTGTCTGATCTTTTGGATTACTCGGAAACCTAATAAAGGACTCTGCACATAGCCAAGTAGACACACACACAGTTGGCTGATTAGCTACATAAAACAAATAGGTTAGATTTTACTTCATATTTCAAAATTCAGGAAAAAAGTATAATCAATGGCATGAGACCAAAAATAGATCATTGCAGACTAAGTACAAACAGCCATCCTATTTCTTCATCCCTAAAGAACTAAAATTTCATATTAAGTACCATTGTGAAGAACATGACCAAGTAACAAATGAATTTTAAAATATACTATACATTTATAAGGAATACTTTAAAATGTGCCTCCAAACTGAGGGCACATAATTCCAGTTTTTACTGAATGTAGAGACATCATGTAAACAGATGCTACATTTTCCCATTAAGGAAGAGCCCTCCACCATTTGGTTATTTTAAGGTAAGTTCAGCATTCACTGACTGTGCAATGGTGGAAAGCCCTCCACCAATTGGTTATTTTAAGGTAAGTTCAGCACTCACTGACTGTGCAATTAGTTATACACATACTATAAAAAGAAAACAAATTGGATAGGCAATTTTTATATCACTCCATTTCAATAAATTTCACAAGTTATTACATGTTGCCATTTTATTTTATATCTGCAACATTTTACATTGTTTATGAAGTAGTATTTCCAGAAGGCTGATAGTCTCCTCCAAACTGTGTCTTTGGCTAATATTACAGATGTGATTCAGTCAAACCATATGGGCAAATGTCTAAAATTCTCAGTTCCTACTAGCTTGAGATCTCAGATCCTGAGTTATAACTTTGACCTGATCTTCAAGTTGAGATGCTTCATATTTTTCTTAAAATAGGGATATATAGTGTAGTTTCTTCTACTTGAGATATGTTTTTGATACATAACATAGGTATTTCACATAAGAATTTTAAAAGCATCAGAAATAATGATCAAATTTTATATAACTTAAATGACAGGACTAAAATATGCCCTTTACTTTCTTTTTTTTTTTTTAATGTTTGAAATTGAAGAGTAAAGCTCTGTAACTATTTCGAATACATAGAATTCGAATACTTATGTTAATATCTTGTTATAAAAAGATAATTACCATATAAAGAATTTTAAATACATAAAAGTAATTAGTTCACTAAAATTTACACTTAATACATTGGTGTCAATGAAAATATGTACAGTGGCCCAGAAATTTCTAAGGATTAAAGTAGAAGTAAAAAGTCGTTTCAAGCTTCATTTATTGCTACATAATGACTACTTCAAAGGTCATCTCGCTTGTTGTCAATCACTCTTAGAAGTGGTAAATACAGTGGTATACTTTGGAAGGAAAGGAGGAAAAATAATACACTATAATACAAAAATATTACTTATATATAAATTATTAAAGATTTATAAAACACATTCAGATTCATATGTTCTTGCTATAAAAAACAACATACTTAAATATAGAAGCACAAAATCCTGAAGCACCCACAATTAATTTAAGAATACCCATTTAATCAGGAAAAACCATAGGGATGTATATGTGTGTATGTATATGTATTAATGAGAAGAAAAAAGGCAAAATTCTGATTTTAATCTGAACAGAGTTTATCTAATCATGGAGATAAATCTCCACTCGAATTATACAAATAAGTTATCAGCTTTACTCAAAAAATTTTAAGTCCAAGATCTCAAAACTGGTCTGTGCCAATGAAATACATTTTTGACACTATTTTAAAAACCAGTATTCTAACCAGCATATACACAAAAAGATCCTTCCTTCATAAGGTTACATCTGAAAGGGCCTTCATTAAAATCATTCTTGGCATAAAGAGGTATACTAAGGGCGGATACTTTGGCTTAGCATTTAAATAACACAGTAAATGCTCTGAATTTCTTGTACATAGAAGAAATCCTACTCTTTTAGTACTTAATTTGTAAGGCTTGAAAAACTGTGGATCTCTTAAATTTTTAAATATTTAAGTATTGTGCTAAAGATTTAAAAAGATCATTTCTGCCTAAAAAGCAAAGCTTATGTGTTTTAAACATCAGAAATATTTACTTTTAGTGTTTGTGGCCTTTCAGCTTTATGGCTGGAACTCGTTTTAACAAATCAGTTTATAGTATATACTATATACATTCTTTCACTAAAAAAGATTTTCTAGAATGAAAAATACTAATTCTATTTTTAATGGTAAACTAGAGTTGGAGGTCCCACCATGGATCACAGGTATCAGTGCACTATCAAGATCATTTAGATAATGCTGAGGCAGAAGCTGGCCTTCAGATCCTGCCTGAAATTCAACCTAGGGGGAAAAAAAAATCTTGGTAAGACAACCAGAGAAAATGAGCAGTCTTGTTTAGCTCAGAATATGAATATAAAATAATTGAGGTATTTTCAAATATCATTTAAAACATGTCAATAAAATACTCAATTTATTATTATTATTATTATTATTATTTTGTTTCCACACCAGGAGTCAAACCCAGGCTGCCTGGATGAAAACCAGGAATCTTTTTTTTTAAAGACAGAGCCTCAAGCTGTCACCCTGGATAGAGTGCTGTACCATCACCGCTCACAGCAACCTCCAATTCCTGGGCTCAAGCGAGTCTCTTGCCTCCGCCTCCCAAGTAGCTGGGACTACAGGCGCCTTCCACAATGCCCAGCCATTTTTTGGTTGCAGCCATTGTTGTTTGGCGGGCCCAGGCTGGATTCGAACCCACCAGCTCAGGTGTACGTGGCTGGCGCCTTAGCCTGTTGAGCCACAGGCGCTAAGCCGAAAACCAGGAATCTTAATACTCAATATATTATTTATATAAATTTTGTTCCACTTTTTCCTGTATGTGGTATTTACCTGCCTACTATATAAATTATAATCATCCCTCCCATCTATATCATAATGATTAAATTACCATTAAGTTATATTTAGGTTTCCTCTCAGTGAATACATAAACACATCAGAGGGATGAAGCATTTATTTATTATTTATTTATTTATTGAGATAGAGTCTCATTATGTCACTCACGTTGAGTGCCATAGCGTCACAGGTCACAGCAACCTCAAACTCTTAGGCTTAAGCGATTCTTTTGCCTCAGCCTCCCAAGTAACTGGGACTACAGGCGCCTGCCACAACGCTGGCTATTTTTTGTTGTTGTTGTCGTCATTGTTGTTTAGCAGGCCTGGGCTGGGTTCAAACCTGACAGCTCCAGTATGTATAACCGGCGCCCTAACCACTGAGCTACAGGCACCGAGCCACATGAAGCTTTTAATAATTACTAAGGTTATTTAAATTTTAAAAGCCAATGATAAAAAAATCTTAAAAATATTTCCGGCTCAGTGCCTGTGGCTCAAGTGGCTAAGGCACCAGCCACATAAACCTGAGCTGGCAAGTTTGAATCCAGCCTGGACCCACCAAACAACAATGACACCTGCAACCAAAAAATAGCTGGGCATTGTGGTGGGCACCTGTAGTCCTAGCTACCTGGGAGGCAAAGGCAGAAGAATAGCTTGAGCCTAGGAGTTGGAGGTAGCTATGAGCTGTGGTGCCACAGCACTCCACCCAGGGTGACAGCTTGAGGCTCTGTCTCAAAAAAAAATTTTCAAATGGGTTATCACAATAATATATAATATTAGAATTTAATGTTGATGGTGGCAATTACACATTTTAATACATGTGGCTAATGAAAATATTAATAGTGGGTGGCACCCGTAGCTCAGTGGGTAGGATGCCAGCCACATAAACTGAGGCTGGTGGGTTTGAACCCTGCCTGGGCCAGCTAAACAATGACAACTGCAACAAAAAAATAGCTGGGTATTGTGGCGGGTGCCTACAGTCCCAACTACTTGAGAGGCTGAGATAAGAGAATCGCTTACGCTCAAGAGTTTAAGGTTGCTGTGAGCTGTGATGCCCCAGCACTCTACCAAGGGCAACATAGTGAGACCCTGTCTCAAAAAAAAAGAAAATATTAATAGTGCTTACTCAAATAAATAATTATCAGGTGCTTTGTCCCTGAAAAGGAGAGTTTTAAGAGTGAGATGAAAACAGAGTATCCTCTTTCCAACAAGAACTATGAGTATAATACATCCTAGCTAGAGAAAAGCAAGCTTTCAGCATATGAACACACACAGGTTTAGATTAACCACTGTAATGAAGAATTTGCTTTGAAAATCACTATGTTGGATGTTGAAACAGTTACAAAATACATATACCTAACAACTAAAAGTTCAAAGAAAATAAAAGGTTCTTTCTTGTAAGATGATCATTACTCACTGTTAAAAGAAATAATACTGGGATATTATTTCACTTTACCAAATTGTCAAAATTCGAAATTTAGATTAGATATTTCTTTGATAAGGATGTGAAGGAAAGAGCTCTCTCATAACTGCTGGAGGGAAATACAAATTGGCATAACTTCTATTGGGGATAATATGGTAATATCTTTTGAATAACTGGCAATTCTAGGAATTTTTCTAATGGATAAACTCACACTTATGTTAAAGCATAATATTGTGAGCAACCTAAAGATTGTCAATAAACATATACTAAATATGCATAAAAAACTAGTTAAATAAGTTGTGGTACATTTATATAATCAACTACTTCTATGCAACTATTAAAAAGAATATATACTAACATATATCTCTAAGATATATTAAGTTAAAGAAGTATGGGGAAAAAACAGTGTAAGGGAGGGACAAAAAGGACAAACATACTTATTTGCTTGTACATGCATAAAATCACAAATACGTAAGAAATGAGTTTAACATTGATTGTGTGGCCAGGGAGAGATTGGGAATTGAGGGTAGGAAAGAGATTATTTCCAGTGCTGTTGTCTTACACAACTGTACTGGAAACCATTTACATTGTAGCCCAGAGTTTTTATCTCCAAGGTCTACCAATTACATAGACTACAGTGTGAACTGCTGGTCTCTAGAAACGTTCAGTGAGGTGGTCCGGTTATACATACACATTCAGACTTTTAAGATTTTAAAATCATGTGCATGTAGAATCTATTCAGAATTAGTAAATTTAAAACACTATTTATCAGGCAGGGTAGTCATGAAGCAGGGGCCAGTAAACTATGGCCTGCAGACCAAATCTCTCTGACTTGGTTAGATATGCTGGATAAAGTTTCACTGGAATTCAGCCATACTCATTTGTTTACATACTGTCAACAGCTGCCTTCTCACTATAATAGCAGAGCTGAGGAGCTGCTGAAGAAACCATACTGCCTACAATGTCTAAACTTTTCACTATCTATCCTTTTAGAAAAAAGGTTTGCTGACTCTGTTGAGGAGATTATAATATATGAGGAATGTGTAGCATACATTTGATACTCAACAAATTTTAACTCCCTTCTTTTATCCCAAAATAAATGGTTAAAGAAAAAAATTTTGATTTTTCAAATATGTGACACATTAATTTTAAAAATACATCACAAAAATATGCCTCACCGTATCGGTGTCAATGGAAACTCTGAGTCCAATTTTATTCATTCCATTACTCTTTAGAGTTTTCAAGTGAGGGCAAAGTGCAGCACTACAAGCCATGGCTATTTCTTTTGCAAACTGATAACAGGTTGATAAAATTGACAAATCCTGGTCCTTTGCAAAGTAAAACACCTGAAATATATTTAATTGTGAAATGTCATGATTAAGATTAAAAGTAACTTTAAAAAATTGCTTCTTTAAACTTTAATAAAATTCCAATGTAAAAGTACCATGAAAATCACGATTGAGGGAATTCTTTATTCATAGCTTGATTTATGCTATGGAATATGGGAATGGCTCAGCTATTTTTGCTGTAAGTTAACTTTAACAATGAAAGCCTTGTTAACGTAAGTTCAGAGAAGGATACTAATGAATTCATGCTATTAAGACATCTGTTTACGGTTAAGATAAATAAATATCTGATAATTTCTACATTTGCTATAGTTTTATCTGTTTTGCACTTGCATAAAATCACAAAGAGTACATAAAAGATGAACATGAGGGGGAATAAGGAGATAGACTAAGGGATTGTGTGTTCATAGTTTGTATCCTCTTAAAAGGATAAAAACTATCTTTTTAAAAAATTGGAACACATAAAAATAACTTTCACATGTGAATATTGATTATAAGTTAATATCAATGAGATAGTTTATTTGTTGTAAAGTAAGAGGAAAATAACAATAATATGGACAAACATGGCAATGCTGTCAAAATTTAACTATTAGCTTGCAGGCAGTACCACACCATAAGGTAACCTGAACTAAGCCTATGGAAATCCAAATCTGGTGTATAAAAGATAGTCTCCAGGGAAGTAAAACTCCGGGGAAATCAAGAAGGGGGAAGAAGGGTGGAGGAAATGGGTAAAAACCTACCTAACAGGTACAATGAACAGTATTTGGGTAATGGGCACATTTATAACCATGATTCGAACAAAAGTGATCCATGTAACCAAAAACATTTATGCCCCCTTAATATTTTGAAATAAGAATGTCTGAAGTTGGGCTGAAAAAGACAGTCTAGGGTAGAAATGTGTCTTAAAGTATAATGTAAGAAAGGTAATATTCAGAGGCTGAGTCTGCACAATCTGCAAGTTCTAAACACAAAAACCATATCCAAACATAGCATGTAAAGAGAAGAGACTTTCTCAGTTACCTCAGTACATTTCACAATCTTCTCATCAGTTTCAAAATCTGCTTCCAGTTTTATTTTTTCACTTGGAAATCCCTGTAATGACATTCCATCCACTGAACTGATAACACTACCAAATAAAATGTCATATAATAGGATTATTAGTACCAAAGTGCTTTTTTGTGAAATGAGTTATCAGATTTAAACAAACAGAATAAGGAGAAAAATTATAAAAGCTCTAAATTTAAAGCAGCTAAAAGATATTTCAATTATGTACAAAGTAATTAAATCTGTAGTTCATACTCTTTACCAAGATTTCCTAATTGTGTAGTAATCTTTTTTTATTAATCAATAAATTGTATTTTTTTCAGAGCCTGTTAGGAGGCAACATCAATAAATTATATCTCCTTTTTTATTTGCCCAGTTCACACCTGAGGTTTAAAATACCTTAGATAGTCTCCTAACAGAAAAGCTGTCTCATGAACTCAAAAACTCAATTTTGGAATCCTTCAGCATTAGCCTTCTTCTTCCTTCTTTGCTCCAGACCCTTAGCCAATCTCCAGAAAAGAAAGAAAAGGGTAACTGAAGAGAGGAAGGAATGGCAAATAATCTCTCTAAGGCCTCTAAGATCCATATATATATATATATAAAATCTGGTTGTTCATATTTATAGTAAGTCGAAATAATACAGTATATTATCCAAAAAGGATGCTTTACTTACTTGATGAAAACAGGTATTATACACCAGAAAAAGCATCTTGCCTTTCTCAGTTGACATCAAGCCCCCACTGCCACCCAATGGATATTTCATTATTGCCCTCCACTCCCAAATTGACCACTCTTTAATCATTTACAGTATCCTGGCCAAAAAAACCCCCAACACTTATAAGGCTGGTTATCTATGTGTCTAAAAAAGATAGACTGTATTCATTAATTGGGGCATAAACATTTAAATTAACAGTATAAGTCTGGTAGAATCCCTCTTGTCTCTACCTAACAAAATCAAATATTTTGATCTAGTTGTTTGTACCTTCACATTAGCCTGAAATAAATTTACTTAAAATTTAAAAAAGTCTATTTATTCATAAAATATTTAATTTGATTAACAGGATGTTTTTATCCTTTCCTCTCCATCAAATCTATTACATTTTAGTGATAAAAAAATTCCTACCCATTGTTTCCTTTTTCTTCAGAATCTACCCAACAGATATCCACATATTCTCTCATGTCTACTGAGTCAACTTTTCCACATGTAATTTTAAAGTCTTTTTGCTCTCGTAGAGCTAGCCTCAAGCCATCCATGGTCTCTGGAGTTATCTGTACCATTAAGCCATCTGGAAATGAGAGAATGTTTCACATTTCTTTTGCCAAATATCAATTTGCATGTCTAAGTCACAAAATTTTCTAACAGAATATGTTCTGTGTAAGAAATATGTTTTACACCATTTGTTAATCATCCTACTGGTTGTTTTCCACAAGGAAATAAGTATTTCATAAAGTTAAGGATTCTTTTTTTCAGTGTGAGAGTAAACAAAGAAAAATTTCTGACGCAGAGTGGCATCTCACACCTGTAATTCTAGCACTCTGAGAAACTGAGGCAGGTTGATTGCTTGAGCTCAGGAGTTCGGGACCAGCCTGAACAAGAACAAGCCCACATCTCTACTAAAAATAAAAAACTAGCCAGGCATTGTGGGCACCTGTAGTCTTATCTACTTTGGAGGCTGAGGCAGGAGGATCGCTTGAGCCCAAGAGTTTGAGGTTGCTGTGAGCTATGACACCTTGGCACTCTACCCAGGGTGACAGAGGTTACTCAAAAAATCAGAAACATATCTACCATATGATCCAACAGTGCTACTTTTGCGTATTTATCCAAAATAATGGATATCAAAGAGAGCATTCTCCCATGTTCACTACAGCACTAGTCAAAGTAGCAAAGATGTGGAAGCAACCTAAATGTCCACCGGCAGAGGAACAGATAAAACATGGTGCATACATACAATGGAGTATTACTCAGCTTCAAAAAAAAGGGAAACTTCAACATGGTTGAATCTTGAGGACACTATGCTAAATGAAATAAACTAGTCACAGAAAGAAAAATGCTGCGTGATTATATTTAAGTGAAGTATCTAAAATAGCCAAATGTTTAAAAATCAAAGAGCGGGGCTCGGCGCCTGTGGCTCAACAGGCTACAGCGCCAGCCACGTACACCTGAGCTGGTGGGTTTGAATCCAGCCCGGGCCAGCCAAACAACAATGACAGCTGCAACCAAAAAATGGCTGAGCGTTGTGGCAGGAGCCTGTAGTCCCAGCTACTTGGGAGGTGGAGGCAAGAGACTCGCTTGAGCCCAGGAATTGGAGGTTGCTGTGAGCTGTGATGCCACGGCACTCTATCCCGGGTGACAGCTTGAGGCTCCGTCTCAAAAAAAAAAAAAAAAAAATCAAAGAGCAGAACAGTAGTTGCTAAGGGCTGGAGGAAGGGAGAAATGGGAGTTACTAATCCACAGGCATAAAGTTTTAGTAAACCAAGATGGATAAGCTATAGAGATCTGGTATACAATGTTGTACCTAGTCAACAATAATGTATTATACCAGCTGTTCTCAACCTGTGGGTCATGACCCCTTTTTAACAATGAAAATACACTGCAGCATTAGGATGGCTGAGAACCACTGTATTATATACTATTAAACATTTGTAAGAAGATAGATCTCATATTATAAATGTTCTTATCACAATAAAACTAAAAAAGAAAAATAGAGGCCAGAAGACAATGAAATGGCATCTTTAAAATATTAACAGAAAATAAAACTTTTTTTTTTTTTTTTTTTTGAGACGGAGCCTCAAGCTGTCACCCTGGATAGAGTGCTGTGACCTCACAGCTCACAGCAACCTCCAATTCCTGGGCTCAAGCGAGTCTCTTGCCTCTGCCTCCCATGTAGCTGGGACTATAGGCGCCAGCCACAACGCCCGGCCATTTTTTTGGTTGCAGCCGTCATTGTTGTTTGGCGGGCCCAGGCTGGATTCGAACCCGCCAGCTCAGGTGTATGTGGCTGGCGCCTTAGCCCACTGAGCCACAGGCGCCAAGCCAGAAAATAAAACTTTTAATGCAGATTTGTATATCCAGTAAAAATCCTTGAAAATGAGAATGAAATAAAGACAGGTGAATAAAAGCCAGCAGACTACCAAAAATGCTAAGGAACTTCCAGTTTTTGATCCAATATGTAAAGAGAAACTGAGGCTTTCATCTTCATAACAATAATAATAAAAAACTGAACAAAACAAAAGCAAACAACTCCTCTTAGATGCATCGGAGAATACTGGTCACAGGACAAACTGCTGCCCTGAGAACTGGAGCAAACTCAAAACCAACAATAAAAGGTTGCTTTAGGCAGTCCCACTCAGATCTGCTCTTGCTTCAACAAAGTCTGGGTGGAAGAGGCCCGGGACTCCCTTTCTTCCAGCCTGTGACAGCTTACAGATCTCTTTTCCACTTGCCATCTCCAGGACCATCTTCTCAGCCATCTCCTGCTTCTGAGTCAGCTAACACCATTTTTCTGCGGTTAGCTCCTCACTGCGGACCAACCACAAGCTCCAAGACTCATCAGAATTATTCCACCGATGTGGAGGCAGCCAGCAACCATCTGGTCAATTTGCATCTGGAAGCCCTCTACAAACTACCTCTTTCTGAGCTACTTTTTCAACTGGCATCACCACTGGCATCACCACGTGGCTCTAAAAGGCCTGAGCCACTTGTTCTGTGAATTGGCTGAGGAGAAGTCTTTTGAAAAGTCATTGAGTGTCTTTTGAAACTGCAAAAGCAGCCTGGCAGGTGACTGTGTACAAAAGCCATCTAAAGATGAGTGAGGGCTCAGCGCCTGTATGTAGCTCAGTGGCTAAGATATCAGCAACATACACTGTAGCAGGCAGGTTTGAATCCACCCAGGGCCTGCCAAACAACAATGACAACTGCAACTAAAAAACAGCTGGGCGTTGTGGTGGGCACCTGTGGTCCCAGCTACTCAGGAGGCTGAGACAAGAGAATCGCTTAAGCCCAAGAGTTTGAGGTTGCTGTGACCTGTGATGCCACAGCACACTCTACCCAGGGTGACAGCTTGAGACTCTGTCTCAAAAAAAAAAAAAAAGATAAGTGAGGTCCAACCCTGGATGCAATGGAAGCTGCTATGGCCCTGGAGAAGAATCAGAACCAGGCTCTTTTACATCTTCATGCCCTGAGTTCTGGGCCCAAAGACCCCCATCTCTATGATTTCCTGGAGAGTCACTTCCTAGATGAGGACGTGAAATTCGTCAAGAAGATGGGCAACCACCTGACCAAGATACAAGGCCTAAACCAAAAAAACATAAAACTTTATGGGCATATAGTCATGTACCACATAACATTTTGCTCAAAGATGAACTACATAAAATTATAATGCTTGGTCTCATAAAATTATAATGCTGTATTTTTACTGTACCCTTTCTATGTTTAGATATGTCCAGACACAGACACCACTGCATTATAATTGCCTATAGTAATCAGTACAGCAACTTAGTGTGTAAGTTGATACTCTAGGAGCAATAGGCTACAACCATACAGGTTTGGCTATACCACCTCGGTTTGCTAAGTACACTGTATGATGTTTGCACAATGACAATATCACCTAACAACACATTTCTCAAAATGTATCACTGTTGGTAAATGACAGATAACTATAGATTAAAAAATGACCTATATGAAGCACATTCTGCCCTATGATTGCACCAATGTACACAATTATAATTTAATAAAATTATTTTTTAAAAATGACGTAAATAGGGCGGTGCCTGTAAAACCCAGCCCTGGCCAAACTGCAACAACAACAAAAAAATAGCCGGGTTTTGTGGCAGGAACCTGTAGTCCCAACTACTTGGGAGGGTGAGGCAAAAAAATCACCTAAGTCAGGAGTTGGAAGTTGCTGTGAGCTGTGTGATACCACAGCACTCTACAGAGGGCGATAAAGTGAGACTCTGTCTCTACAAAGAAAAAAAAAAAAAAGACCTAAATAAATTGAAGATAGTCCATGTACATAGATAGGAACAATAAAACAGGAAAATAAGCCAATTTTCTCAAAATTAAACTAATGATTTAATGCAAACTAAATAAAAATTCCAGTAGTTCTTTTTAAAACAAGACAAGTTGATCTTAAAATTAATATTAAAAAATCAAAGGGTTTCTTTCAACGGGCTAGGGCAGTTCAAACTTTATGGCCACCCTGTATAACTGAGATAGTATACAGCAGTGTTTTTCAATCTTTTTTAATCTCACGGCACACTTGAACCTATAAACTTCCATGGCATAAATTATGTTGTTAAAAAAAAAAAGTAAAAAAAAGCATATACTTACTGTGTTTGAAATTTCTTTAAAAAATAATTAATGATCTTTAAAAATTTTTGCAGCACACTGGTTGAAAATCACTGGTATAGAGGATGGCATTAATGAATGTGCTAGACTACAAACCTCCTAAAATTCTCTTCTCCATAAAAGGAATGAGGAAACTGGCAAAGTGTCAGAAGCAACTCTTTCTGAACTCTTAAATTAACTAAAAGCTTGAAATAACCTGGCAAGTGTAAGGATAACACGGTGTGTATCATTGTAACCTGTCCTATTCCCATTCCCTCATCTCCAGCACAGCAGAAGCCTTAAAAACCAACAACCCAGTAGCCACTGGGGAGAGTAAAAAGGAATTGGAGCTCTTTAGAAGACTTAATTAAACGAGAACCATCATGTGACTTTCCAGGTAGTACCCTGGAAGATCCCACTTACAAGGGGGGTCTTGTTTGATCCGACTCTAAGCTTACCCAGTGGGAACAGTCTTTTTTAAGGAAGCTTTTTTCCAATTGGAAATCATTATGCAGAAAGCAAGTGATCAACCCCAACTGGCTTCTTCTAGCTGCAGATAACAATCGAGGCAAACTACATACTAACCAAAAACTTACAAGGAAAGGCTGAAATGACACATTTATAAGGGCTTTGAAAAGTTCTGACATATTCTGGGGAATTTAGAAGGTCACATTCAAGTACAAGGTTGTGGATATGCCCAGGAAAGACCTGGGAAGGCCCTAAACTCTCAGCTCAGACTGACCTAGAATTGCTGTACAAGCAAGAAGTGGCTGAGGTACAACTGCCTGACTTGAATATTGAAGGCATGCCTTAACAAGCACATAGACCTTTGGCAAAGACAGGGAAACTTATCGGTTCTAGGCATTTTAGGAAATTTCACTTCAATTTGTCAGGGCCCGGGACTGGCCAGGTCATGGCCTGGCTTAACTAGGTTCCAGATGCAGACCACTAAGCTACTGTGCTCAGGAACAATTTCTCTTAGGTGCCTGAGGGCTATCTACTTTAGAAGGAGAGAGAGAGAGACAGACTTTTAGGGAGTAAAGCAGTCTTAGAATAGATAGATCTTAGTCTTCAGTAGAACTTGGTAATCTTCAGCAGAGAGACGCTGTGCTGGTGTTCTAAAGGCAGGAGAGGAGACAGAGTCAGAGTAAGCGGGTCCGTGATACAATGCGCATGCTCCCAACTGACTTCTCCTCCAGCCTAAATTTATAAGGTTGATCTCGTGCCTCTCCACGCCACAGGTGTAGAGATTGCCAATTCACCAATGCTCTTATCTCGCGAGCTCTCATGCTTGTTAGGAGATAAATCCTTCTCCATGCCCTTTTCACCAAGTTGTTCCACTATTGAGCTATACAGGTATTTCTTAAAACTCTCCTCCTAGCCATAGGCTATTTGGACTGCTACACAGAGGACTTACTATATATGTATAACAAAGAATATATATTTTACTGAATTAGTTCAGAAAAGTTACTAAACAAACAACAAATAGCAACAAAAGTCTTCTGAGAAGGGGAGAAAATCTGATTTCAAGAATTGTCAAATTATTTTAACGTCCAGTTTTTTTTTGAGATAGAGCCTCAAGCTGTTACTCTGGGTAGAGTGCTGTGGCATCACAGCTCACAGCAACCTCCAACTCCTGGGCTCAAGTGAGTCTCCTGCCTCCACCTCCCAAGTAGCTAGGACCACAGGTGCCCACCACAATGGCCGGCCATTTTTTTTTTTTTTTGGTTGCTGCTGTCTTTGTTGTTTGGCGGGCCTGGGCTGGATTCGAACCCGCCAGCTCAGGTGTACATGGCTGGCACCTTAGCCTGTTAAGCCATAGGCGCCGAGCCTAATGTCCAGTTTTTAAAATAAAATTACTAGATGCATGAAGAAACAGGAAAATATAAGCTATACATGGGGTGGGGGAGATGCACATAATGGAAACTATTCCAAAGGAAACCAAAATATTGGGCGGTGCCTGTGGCTCAGTGGGTAGGGTGCTGGCCCCATACACTAAGGGTGATGTGTTAAGGCCCGGTGAGCCAAACTGCAACAACAACAAAAAGGAAACCAAAGCATTGTGTTTACTAAAAAAGGAGTATAAATCAACTATTTAAAATATGTTCAATGAACTAAAGAAAACCATGTCTAAAGAAACAAAAGTAAGTATGAGAATGATGTCTAACCAAAGAGAAAATAGAAACGATAAAAAAAGAACTAAATACAGTACAATCTTTTTAATTTAACCACCTTAGGGAATATAACAAACTGGTCAACATAAGGAACTAGGCCTACTATACTGATACATACATGTGGTGCGTGTCTGGTTTATGAAAATTAGGTGAAGTTAAGGAGGCAGCCAATGAAGGCAAATGGTCAACTATGGAGGTTCTACTGTATAAAACTTTGGAATTTTGAAAGTACAAAAACTATCTGGGCATGTTGCCTCACACCTGTAATCCCAGCACTTTGAGAAGCTGAGAGAGAATCATTTGAGCCTAGGAGTTCCAGACCAGCCTAAGCAATATAGCAAGATCCCATCTCTACAAATAATTAAAGAATAACCAGGTGTGGTATGTGCCTGTAGTTGCAGCTATTTGGGAGGCTGAGGCAGAAGAATCACTTGAGTCTAGGAGTTTGAGGTTACAGTGAACTATGATGATGCCACTGCAGTCTAGCCAGGGAAATAGAACAAGATTGTCTCAACAAAACAAAAGTAAACTGCTAAAATGAAAATTTCACTATTAGACCTCAACAACAGATTTGAGTAGGCAGAAGAATTAGTAAACCTGAATGAAGATCAAAGATTATCTAGTCTGATGAACAGAAAGAAAAAAGAAGAAAAACAGGTTAACTGTGAACATCAAGATTACCAACATACACATAATGAAAAACATTAATCTGCACATCAAAGTAGCATAAAGAACTCCAAGCGTGTATATACTCAAAAGAACCCACCCCTAGACAAATCACAAACTGTGAAAGACAAAGATAAAGACAGTCATGAAAGCAGCAACATGCCAACTAGCAAAGTACAAAGGATCTCAAATATTATAAAATTAACAGCCAATTCTTATCAGAAACCATGGATGCCAGAAGATAGTGGAATGACACATTTCAAGGTGCTAGAAGAAAAATATTGTTAACCAGTAATTTTTTTTTTTTTTTTTTTTTGAGACAGAGCTTCAAGCTGTCACCCTGGATAGAGTGCTGTGGCCTCACAGCTCACAGCAAACTCCAATTCCTGGGCTCAAGTGAATCTCCTGCCTCTGCCTCCCAAGCAGCTGGGACCACAGGCGGCCACCACGATACCCAGTCGTTTTTTGGTTGCAGCAGTCATTGTTTGGCGGGCCTGGGCTGGATTCGAACCCGCCAGCTCAGCTGTATGTGGCTGGCGCCTTAGCCCGTTGAGCCACAGGTGTCGAGCCTGTTAACCAGTAATTCTATATCCCAAAAAGCTCTCCTTCAAAAATGAAGGTGTAATTAAGATATTCCTAGATAAAAAGAAAAAAAAACTGAGAAAATGTTTTGCTAGCATACTTAAGGTAAAATAAATATGAAAGGGAGTCTATCATACTGAAAAAAAATAAAAAGCACAGGTAAGGTAAATACATAAGTTAGTATATAAGATAATATAAATGCACTTTTGATCACAATTCTTTTTTCTTCCTCTTCGATTTAAAAGACATGTGCATAAAGCAATAATTATAAATCAGTACTGATGGGCACACAATGTACAAATATGTAATCTGTATGATAACAGCACAAAGGAAGAGGGAGGAAATAATATTAGAAGCAAAACTTTTATATACCATGGAAATTGAATTGGTGTTTATCTGAATCATATTGTTATGTCCATGGCAACAAGAAATAACTAAAATTTAGTTAAGAACTAACTAACTAAAAATTAACACATATTAAGGAAAGTGATAAATTAAAATGGTACAGTAGAAATTATGTAAGAATGAAGCAGGAGAGAAACAGAGAAACAAAATATAACTGACAAACTTTTACTAGGATGACCAAGGAAAAATGAAAGCAGATTCATATTAGTAAAATCAGCAATGAATGAGGAGTCACTAATACCAACCTTACAGAAATAAAATGGATTCTAAGGGAGTAATGTGAACAACCATAAGCCAACAAATTAGATAACCTAGATGAAATGGATAAATTCTTAGAAAGATACATGCTACCATAACTGATTCAAGGAGAATTAGAAAATCTAAATGTTGTGGACTGAATTGTGGTCTCCCCAAATTCCTAGGTTGAAGCCCTAATCCCCAATGTGACTGTATCTCAGGTTAAGGAGATAATTATAGTTAAATGAAGTCCAAAACATGGGGCCTTAATTTGGAAGGACTGTTGTCCTTGTAAAAAGAACAGAGCTTGTTCTCTTTCTGAGCATACACACAGAGAAAAGGCAGAGGAGGACATAGTGAGAAGAAGCCACCTACAAGCCCAGAAGACAGGCTTCACCAGAAGCCAACCCTGCTGGCACCTTGCTTTTGGTCTTACAGCCTTCAAAACTGAAGATAAATTTCTGTTGTTTCATTCATCCAATCTGTGGTATTTTGCTATGGTAGCCCAAATTGATTAAAACAGAGCAATCACAAGAAGAACTGAAGGTAGATATAACTAAGAGAGTTGTCATACTTGTATAATAAGATCATATTTGGCTACTGATTTGAACAAACTTTAAAAAAAGAAAAAAAGAGGGGGAAATGAAACTGATGATTGGATATATAGGAATTATTGATAATATATGTAGGTGTGATAATACAAAAGGTTGCATAACCTTTATCTGAAATGCTTGGGGCCAGAAGTGTTTCAGATTATGGATTTTTCCAGATTTGGGAATATTTACATTACATACTAATACTTATTATCTAAGTACCCAAAATCAAAAACCTGAATTTTGAAATGCTCATTGGAACGTCATGTCTTGGAGTGACATAAAATGCTCTTTGAGTGTCATGTCAGCTCTCAGAAAACTTTGGATTTTGGAACATTTCAGATTTCAGATTTTTGGATTTGGAATACTCAACCTATAGTATTGTGGTCATGTTTCTGAAAAGATATTTTTCCTTTTAGAAATATGTACTATATGTGAATAAAGTGATATAATAAAAATAATCCAATGAGGGTAGAGCAGGTAAGGGGTATTATTAAAGTCAGATTGTCTATAAGTTCACAATTGTGGTTTTTTTTTTTATTTTCACATATACATGTGCTTATTAGGTTTCCCCTTTTTGCCTTCACAGAATTAAAAAGGCTTACAATTTAATAATAACAATGTATAAGATAAAGACTAGAAACAAAAACCTCATAAAGAATGAACAAAGATAAATACATTCAGAAAAGAAATCAGACAACTGCTGCATCGAAATATTAAGCAATAATAATAATGCAAAGAAAGTAATATTCACATTGTCAGATAAGAGTATGTCTATTAAAAAAAAAAAGAGTATGTCTATCATAGAATGCTTTGACTCTAAGGCTCAGTATGGAGTCATCAGTTAACTTCTTATTTTTTTTTCCCAAAGTCTCAAAAGATAGACAACTAATATTTATAAATAAATGTAAAAGATTATGTCAAAAAACAGATTATGCTAGATCTTATAGACAACAAAAAAAGAAGAAATACTTCAAAATCATTCTACTTAATCTGGATACACCTGATATTAAAATTGGAGACAATATATTATAAAGGGGAAATTACAAACATATTTCACTTATAAATGAGGATGCAATATCCTAAACAACATATTAACAAGTTGAATTAAAAATTAATGTTTAAGTAATGTACTTTGTTCAAAATTAAATCCAATTTATGTGAGAATATTATTATTTTCTTTTTTTTTTGCCCTTTTCCTTTCCTTCACCCCCTCCCTCCTTCTGTCTCCTCTCCTCTACCCCCAAGTCCCACTGTGTCATTAATTGCCCTCACATCAAAGTTGAATACATAGGATTCATGCTTCTCCATTCCTGTGATGCTTCACTAAGAATAATGTGTTCCACCTCCATCCAAGTTAGTATAAATACTGCAAAATCTCCATTTTTGATGGCTGAATAATATTCCATGGTATACATATACCACAGCTTACCAATCCATTCCTGGGTTGAAGGACATTTAGGCTGTTTCCACATTTTAGTGATTGTAAATTGGGCTGCGATAAACAGCCTAGTACAAGGTGTCTTTATAATAAAAGGGTTTTTTTCCTTCTGGATACATGCCCAGTAATGGGATTGCAGTATCAAACAGGAGGTCTAAGTTGAGTTCTTTGAGCTTTCTCCATACTTCCTTCCAAAAAGGTTTTATTAGTTTGCAGTCCCACCAGCAGTGTAAAAGTGTTCCTTTTTCTCCACATCCACGCCAGCATCTGCAGTTTTGAGATTTTGTGATATAGGCCATTCTCGCTGGGGTTAATGATATCTCAGGGTGGTTTTAATTTGCATTCCTCTAATAAGGAATGATGAACATTTTTTCATGTGTTTACTGGCCATTCATCTGTCATCTTTAGAGAAGATTCTATTCATCTCTCTTCCCCACTGATGTATGGGATTACTGGTCTTTTTGTTGTGGATTAATTGAAGTTCTGTATAAATCCTAGTTATTAAACTTTTGTCTGATTCAAAATATGCAAATGTTCTTTCCCATTGGGTAGGTTGTCTATTTGCTTTGGTTGTCGTCTCCTTGGCTGTACAGAAGCTTTTCGGTTTAATTAAATCCCATTTGTTTATTATTGCTGTTGTTGCTATTGCCATGGCAGTCTTCCTCATAAAGTCTTTCCCCAGGCCTGTATCTTCCAGTGTTTTTCCAATTCTTTCTTTGAGGATTTTTATCGTTTCATGCCTTAAATGTAAGTCCTTCATCCATCTTGTATCAATTTTTGTGGGTGGAGAAAGATGCGGGTCTAGTTTCAGTCTTTTACATGTGGATATCCAATTCTCCCAGCACCATTTATTGAATAGGGAGTCTTTCCTCTAGTGGACACTCTTGTTTGGTTTATCAAAGATTAGGTGGCTGTAAGTTGTTGGTTTCATTTCCAGGTTTTCTATTTAATTTCAAATGTCTATGTCTCTATTTTGTGCCAGTACCATGCTGTCTTGACCACTGTTGCCTTGTAATACAGCCTAAAATCTGGTATGATGATAACCCTGGCTTTATTTTTATTACTAAGAACTGCCTTAGCTATACAGGTTTTTTTCTGGTTCCATCCAAAACGCAGAATCATTTTTTCCAAGTCTTTAAAGTAGGATGTTGGTATTTAATAGGGATGGTGTTGAATTGGTAAATTGCTCTGGGAAGTATAGACATTTTAACAATGTTGATTCTTCCCAGCCATGAGCATGGTATGTTCTTCCATCTGTTAAAGTCTTCTGCTATTTCCTTTCTTAGGGTTTCATAATTGTCTTTATGGAGGTCCTTCACCTTTTTTGTTAGGTGTATTCCTAAGTACTTCATTTTCTTTGGGGCTATGGTGAAGGGAGTTGTGTCCTTAATTAACCTCTTATCTTGGCTGTTGTTGGCATATACAGAGGCAACTGACCTGTGGACATTGATTTTATATCCTGAGACATTACTGTATTTTTTGATGACTTCCAAGAGTCTTGTGATGATGTCTTTAGGGTTCTCTAAGTATAAGATCATATCAGCAAAAAAGGGAGAGTTTGACCTCCTCTGCACCCATCTACATGCCCTTTGTTTTCTTACCTTGTCTAATTGTATTGGCTAGAACTTCCAGCACTATTTTGAATAGTAATGGTGACAGAGGACAACCTTGTCTGGGTCCAGTTCTAAGAGGAAAAGCTTTCAGTTTTACTCCATTCAGTAAAATATTAGCTGTGGGTTTGTCACGGATAGCTTCAATCAGTTTCAGAAATGAGCCACCTATGCCTGTACTCCTCAGTGTTCTAATTAGACAAGGATATCGAATACTTTTTCTGCATCTACTGAGAGGATCACATACTCTTTGGTTTTGCTTCTGTTGATACAGTGAATAATGTTTATGTATTTGCTTATATTAAACCAACGTTGCATCCCTGGGATGAAACCTACTTGATCATGATGTATGACATTTTTGATGATAAACTGTAATCTACTGGCTAAGATTTTGTTGAGAATTTTTGCTATATTCATTAGTGAAATTGGTCTGAAATTCTCCTTTTCAGTTGGGTCTTTTCTTGGTTTTGGTATCAGGGTGACGTCTGCTTCACAGAATGTGTTGGGAAAGATTCCTTCCTTCTCAATTTTTTGGAATAATTTCTGCAGTATAGGAATAGGCTCTTCTTTGAAGGTTTGATAGAATTCTGGTGTGAAGCCGTCCGGACCAGAGCATTTTTTTGTTGGGAGATTTTTTTATTGTTTCTTTGATCTCAGTGCTTAAAATTGGTCTGTTCAGGAGATCTATTTTATCTGGGCTAAGTCTAGGGAGAGGGTGTGATTCCAAATATTGATCCATTTCCTTCACATTGTCAAATTTCTGGGCATAGAGTTTCTGGTAGTATTCAGAGATAATCTCTTATATTTCTATGGCATCAGTTGTTATTTCCCCTTTATCATTTCTGATTGAGGTTACTAGAGATTTTACTTTTTTACTTCTAGTAAGTCTGACCAAAGGCTTATCTATTTTATTTATTTTTTCAAAAAACCAACTCCTTGTTTCATTAACTTTCTGAATGATTCTTTTGTTTTTAATTTCATTGATTTCTGAATTAATTTTGAATATTTCTTTTCTTCTGCTGGGTTTAGACTCAGATTGTTCTTTTTTAAATTTTATCAGCTGGCTTGTGAGTTTGTTGATGTGCTGTCTGTTTTTCGAATGTAGGCTTTGAAAGCGATAAATTTTCCTCTCTGGACTGCTTTTGCTGTATCCCATTGGTTTTAATAGCTTGTGTCTTCATTGTTGTTATACTCAAGGAAGTTAATGATTTCTTTTCTCATTTCTTCCTGCATCCAATTATCATTCAGCATAAGGTTGTTTAACTTCCATGCCTTTGTGTGAGGTTGAGCATTTTTGTTGGAATTGAGTTCCACTTTTAATGCCTTGTAGTCTGAAGAGATGCAAAGTAGAATTTCAATTCTTTTGATCCTGAGGTTTGTTTTGTGTCCTAAGATATGATCTATTTTGGAGAATGTTCCATGGGACAATGAGAAGAATGTATATTCTGTATCTTTGGGATGAAGTGTTCTACACATCTATCAAGCACAGATGTTCTAAGGTCTCATTGAAATCTCTAATATCTTTGTTTAATTTCTGTTTAGAGGATCTGCCTGACTCTGAGAGAGGGGTGGTGAAGTCCCCTGTTATTATGGTGTTATAGGATATCATATTGCTCAGACTAAGCCAGGTCTATTTCAAGAATCTGGGAGCATTTAAATTGG
>CAUYON010002869.1:0-82787 GCA_963573935.1 Arctocebus calabarensis | reverse complement strand
TTTCTTTTTTTTTTTTTTGAGACAGAGCCTCAAACTGTCACCCTGGGTAGAGTGCTGTGACATCATAGCTCACAGCAACCTCCAATTCCTGGGCTCAAGCGAGGCTCCTGCCTCTGCCTCCCAAGTAGCTGGGACTACAGGTGCCCACCACAACGCCTGGCCATTTTTTGGTTGCAGCCGTCATTGTTGTTGGGCAGACCCTGGCTGGATTCGAACCCACCAGCTCAGGTGTACATGGCTGGCGCCTTAGCCCGTTGAGCCACAGGTGCCGAGCCGGTAAAGTCCCTTTTACAATCGTGTTTTGCCCCCAAAAGGTGTGGCACACACCCAGACCCCACCCCCCTCGCTTCTTCTCTCTCTCTGCTCTTCCTTTCTACTATTCCAAATTTTAAGATATAAAACGTATCAGTCAGGGCCTAGATTGAAGCCCTGCCTTGATTGTATAGAATATCATAGTGACAATTATGAAAAATATCGAAATAATTTGCATGGCAGCTATAGACAAGAGGATGAAAATAAGGTGTAATGTACAGAACTGATTTTAAGCCACATGTTGGGCAGTCAATGACATAAAGTAAAATGACATAAGGAAAGACAACTATGTCATTTTATGAGCCAATTTACATAAATAGCACAGTATTTAAAACAAACAAAAAAGATCCCCAGGCAGCGTCCATAGCTCAGGGTAAGGGTACCAGCCACATTCACCGAGGCTGAGGGTTCAAACCCAGCTTGGGTCAGCTAAACAACAATGACAACTACAACAACAGCAAAAAAAATATCTGGGCATTGTGGCAGGTGCCTGTAGTCCCAGCTACTTGGCAGGCTGAGGCAAGAGAATCACTTAAACTCAAGAGTTGGAGGTTGCTGTGAGCTGTGACAGCACAGCACTCTACCCAGGGCGACAGCTTGAAACTCTGTCTCAAAAAAAAAAAGAAGAAAAGAAAACCAGCATGGAAGACATGAAATTCAGTACTGTTTTGAATTCTGTTAATTGTTTGTAATCTTATACTGTAGGGGAGGGAAAAATGGTTGAAGTATGAGTTAAATTGACATGAAATAGATTAATAGGAGAAAAACCATTTTTAATGACACATACACAGTGAGTCCTGCAGAGGACTGAGGTTTACCTAGTGTAGCACCTGGAGCAATAAGAATTTGGGGCTTTGGGGGAGGTGGTGACAGATTATGGGAGAGTGAGAGGAGGAAATGTGTGGTGCCTACTAAAAGTTGTCTTGTTAGGCAAAGTTGTCTGCCGCAGCCCACTTCCTAATACAGATATTTTTACTAACATGGGTTTCCTTATAGATACAAATTTCTTCTACAAAAGGACAGCTTTTCAGGGCTGCTCCTATATCTGCTGTTTCTCAGAATAATCAGTTTAAATTATGCCAAAGAAATGTTTTTGGGGGTGGCACATTCTGGTCTCCTAAAATCATCCTTTGGGAAGGTATATTGTGAACCCCCGGTGATACCATTCAGGGGAAAAATATTGTACCCTAAAGTGTTGAAAACACCCACCGAAGGTTCACTGTTTTGACAAAAACTTTTTAAATCTTCATTTCCTCTTTTTTTCCCCCTGATTTATTTCTTCCTTCTCTTTCATCTTGGTGTTTGCAGGGAAAATGATAAGTGTTCTTTCCCCAAATCCGATCATTCCAAACAAAAGAAAACAAAGGTCTGCCCTCATCTTTAATCAATCAGAAGAGTTTTTTTTTAAGCACACACTCCCCCTGGATTACCCTCCTTCTTCAAGAGGAACACTCGGAGAGAAAGCAGAAAGTTCTCTCAGGTAGGCTGCAGCCAGGCCTGCCATTCATTTCCCATATAGACTCAGGACTAGTGTCTGCTCTAGTGGGAGCTGGGGGCCAGTGGGAAGACCAGAGAGAGGACTTGAGAGTGGTTTGTTAACTAACACCACACAGAAGTTCAGGATTACCACTGTTACAGAGGAATTAGGAAAGGCAGGGGTCCTCCTCTCCTCTTACCATTTCCCCCTTTCTTTCTTTGCACTTCCTTCTTCCCCCTTAGAATACATTTTCAGCCATGAACACACCGTACTAGCACCAGCAAGAGAATAATTAAGAACTCACACCTGTACAGCCAGCACGCTGGGAGGCTGAGGCAGGAGGATCCCTTGAGGTCAGGAGTTCGAGACCAGCCTTACCAAGAGTGACACCCCGACTCTGCTAAAAATATAACAAGCCAGGTGTGGTGGCACAAGCCTATAGTCTCCTCTACCTGGGAGGCTGAAGCAGGAGGATCAACTGAGCCCCAGACTTGGAGGTTGCGATGAATAATTATGAGGCCACTGTACTCTAGCCTGGGCAACTAAGCCAGACTCTGTCTCAAAAAAAAAAAAAAACCCAAGGGTTTGAATTGTTAAATAAATCAAAGAGGAGTCACTGTAAATTACACCCAAATTACTGAGAAAAGTGAAACGAAAACAAGTTCAGAGCCAGATTCCAGGAAGAGGTCGTCTTTTGTGTTTACTTACCACTTCATGTTTTCACATGCGCCAAGGTCTTGAAGCTTTGGTCATTATTCTTCCTCTTTCTAAAACAAGAACGTAAATGCTGACTCGAGTCATTTGCCCCAGATGCCACCGGAAATGGCATCTTCTCCCCAGACGCGCGGGTTTGCGAGCCTAGAGCACCCAGAGGGTAACTGATTTCCCTTGTAGCCTCTCGGCCTGGCCGTTCTGACCTGCGGCGGCGGAGAAAGGATTGTGTCTAGGGAAGAGATCTGGAGGCCACGGGGAGAGGCATTTTGAAATCAACACTTACTTCAATGAGTAAGTACTTTCTAGTTTTACCACTTTATTTTAAACATTAAATCTGTACTTCTGACCAGTCTTCTTTTCTTGGGCACTTACTATAGGAAGGAATTGTCATCCCGGCCCCCTCCAGCCTACCTAGCGTTAACTAAATGGCACTCAAAAGTAGCTGTACCCCTTGGGACTTGGTAATAGCAAAGTATTAGTGATCATGAACTATTACATTTCTAAAAATGGACAGTGAAAGGAAACAGCCAATTTAAACAGCCCCTTCTCGTTGTAAACTAGAGAAGGGATGTGAGGCATCTGTTGTCTGTGCGATCTTGTATGTTGTGGTTTACCACAAAGACTTGGCATCAACTTTGACTTCCAGCCCTGCCTTTTTATAAAATGGATGACCTCAGGCAGGCAGATTACTCAATCTTTTAACTTGAATTTCAGAATGTGTAAAATGGAGAAAAATAGAGTACCTATTGCTTGGGGTTCTTAGGAGGAATAAAGAGATAAGCAGATAAATATTGTTGGAGGTACTTAATCATGTTACGAAGTAATTAGTGGTGTTAAATAATAAGTTAAATTAGTGTTACTAAATCATAAGTCAAATACTTCATTTAACTAGACACTCCTTTAAGCACTAAGCTCATCCCCTCAATATGCTAATAACAATAACCATGAACATCTGTAGCGTTTACAGAGCATTTCATTTGATTTCCACACTTAACTCTCAGGCAAGCTAAGCAGAGCTATTGACTTAAATTTGGAGTTGGAGGTGGGAGGCACCTGTGGCTCAGTGGGTAGGGCACCAGCCCCATATACTGAGGTGATGGGTTCAAAGTGCAACAAAAAATAGCCGGGCGTTGTGGTGGGCACCTGTAGTCCCAGTTACTCGGAAGGCTGAGGCAAGAGAATCGCCTAAGCCCAAAAGCTGGAGATTGCTGTGAGCTGGGCCGCAATGGCATTCTACCAAGGGTGACAAAGTGAAACTCTGTCTCTAAATAAATAAATGAATAATAATAATAATAATAATAATTTGGAGTTGGAGGAGAGGGAAGAAGGGGGGTGCTCTGCTGGACGTGGTGGCAGGAAGAGTAGCTCATAGGTCCAACCTTGGGTCTGATGTGAGGAAAACCAGGATTGAGGAAAAAGCATAATGTGGGAAATTAGTTTGTGTGCCTAAGCTTAGGGCAGGGCATGCATTTCTCTGGCAAGTTCCTCAGCTTCCTCAGCCGCTGGACCTGTCCCTCCTCCAGTCCAGGCCTCAGAGCTTGGAACTAGGAAAGTCAGGCTCCCTGCCAGCAGACAGAGCAATGGGAACTCAGGTCTTCCAGAACCCTCCATGGAATAGCGTCAGAAAGGACTAAGGCAGACAAGAGCCTTTCTCTTAGAATCCCATTTTATTTATTTATTTATTTGTTTGTTTATTTTTTGAGACAGAGTCTCACTTTCTCACCCTCGGTAGAGTGCTGTGCGAGCAGTGCTGACCAGTGCTCACAGCAACCTTCAACTCTTGGGCTCAAGTGATCCTCTTGCCTCAGCCTCCCAAATAGCTCGTACTACAGGCACCCACCACAATACCCAGCTATTCTTTAGAGTCGGGGTCTCCCTCGTGCTCCAGCTGGTTTCAAATTCCTGAGTTCAAGAAATCCACCTGCCTGCGCCTCCCAGAGCGCTAGGATTATAGGCATCAGCCTGCACAAGGCTCTAGGATCCCATTTTAAAATTCAAAACTTTTGAAAAATAATAAAAAATAAAATAAAGAAGTAGAATTCAAAACTTTTCCATAGAAACACTATCGCGCACAGACTTGAGATACAGCAGTGTTAATAATAATACGTGTAACAATAAAATAATATCCACTTTTAAAGCTTCCTGTGTAATCTCCCCAAAGAAGCCTAGGAGGTATTTCATCCTGTGAAAGGATGAAAAGCAGAGAAGCACAGAGAAGAGTGAGCGTCACAGTGGAAGAGACACAGAGCTACGGGGGAAACAGTGTGCAAGTATCTCTTCCTAGATAAGATTATTTCTCCTCCTAATTTCAACAAAAATTTAGAGCTGAGGTTAAAAGCTCAGGCTCTCGAGCCACATTTCCTCCTAAATAAACAAAAGGAAACCCTAAGCTCATCAGATCAGCCAGAAAATTCAATCTCCATAACAGACCGCTTCTGCCGTTTACTAGCTGGGTAGTCTTGGGCAATTTGCATAACTGCCCCATGCCTCAGTTTCCCCAGCTACGACATGGAGATAATAGTAGGTTCCACTTCACTAGGTTGCGAGACCAAGGAGGCCTGGCCCAGAGCAAATGTTCCGTGGATATTGACTAAGGCATCAGAGGGCTGGGCCCTGAGGAGTGGAGGAAGGGTGAGTCCCACTTCTGCCACCAGGAAACTAGGAATTGGTGTACCAATAGGGTACACCGGAGTAGAATGGCACACGGACATTTAATTATAACACAAAAACAGAACAAAATATGAAATAGGAAGATTTTTCTGGCTGGGAAAATAGAGCTTTCTGACAAAATTGCCTTCTAAAGTAGATGTGAAAGAAGAAACAGAATTCCAGTTAAGTGGAAAGGTTTCGGGAACAAGCAGTGATGCGTAAAAGGAAAGGGAAAAGGCCTCTGGGCTTGCACAAACCCTGTAATTCTCTCCTAGGCTTTGAGAAGATCCAGAGAAGGAAGGGTCCTGGGCTAAAAATAAAAATAAGAAGAAATTTATGGAATGCAAAATGTTGGAGTTATGCTAGCATGTCACATGAAAATGAAATTCTAAAACCTAGGTGAGGAAGGTTCATGTGAGAAAACACACACAAAACTCTATCATTTTAACCACTCAGGGATGTATCCCCAGCCAGTGTTTCAAGCACAGTTCTACAGCATCTGTCTGGACCTTCATGGAGAGAATATTTTCCCTTTGATGATCATGCAGTATTTACCTTTAGGAAGATGGTTCAAAAGTCACCAGAAAATAATCTTAGGAATTTCAGCCACAGTTTGATGGGAGGATAAATGGATGTCTACAGAATTAAGAAGTGATAAGACACCCGCATAAACTGTCACTCCTGCTGGCCCCCACCCCCACATCCCTATAGAAGTCTACTCTCCCCACCTGACTAAGTCTGGAACTCAGGAGACAGGTCTGGGCTAGAGGAAGAAATAAAAGCTAACTTCAACCACTTAAACATGTGGTGGCATCATGTTAATGATTTTATATATGCTCATTTTTTTTTTTTCGTAGAGAAAGTCTCAGTTTATCGCCCTCGGTAGAGTGCGGTGGCATCACAGCTCACAGCAACCTCCAACTCCTGGGCTTAGGCGATTCTCTTGCTCAGCCTCCCGAGTAGCTGGGACTACAGGCGCCCACCACAACACCGGGCTATTTTTTTGTTGCAGTTTGGCCGGGGACCAGGTTTGAACCCGCCACCCTCGGTATATGGGGCCGGTGCCCTAATCGCTGAGCCACAAGCGCCGCCCTACATATGTTCATTTAACTGCGCAAAAGAAAACCGTGGTAACATTATTCCCATTTTGTTGAGGATTCTTCAGGGCAGTGAGGTTGTCATGTCTGCCCGGGGGCTCTGGGGCTAGAGGACAGAGGAGCAGGATTTAGTGTCAGAGGCTGGCTCTAGGGCCCCCCTCGGGGCACTAGGTTTTATTGCCTCAATTCTGAGTCATCTGCATACAAATGGGAATTGATAAGGGGGTGGGCCACTGTTTCTCTTGGAGGGAGGGGCGCTATTCATAATTAGGCTGGAAAAGCAGGCATAAACCAAAACTGTTTGGGGAGCGTGGGGACGGACGATCGCCGTGTCGCTTGACCTCTGCGAATGGGTGAAACGTAGGAGGGTTGGAGAGAAGAAAAGAGCTGTTCGGTGGGCCTAGGGCAAGAGCAACATCTGGGGAATTGCCCGAGGAAGAGAAAAGTGCGAGGGAGACTGGGGAAGGACGGAACTCAAGGCTCGGACACCCAGGCTCGAGGGCAGTTTGTCGGAGGGGATCCACCAGCCCCCGATGTCGTGACCCGGCCCCTGGAAGGAGCAACCAGGAACTCGGTGATTTGCTGACAAACATGTCTTCAGTTTGGTGCAGCTGGAAGCCAAATTAAAGGAAAAGGAGGAGTGAGTGGGAGGTGAGGAGCGGGGCACAGCCAGCGCAAACAACTCTTCTAAAAAATGTGGCCTTGAAGGAGAGGGAAAGATAGGACTGTCCTGGAGGTGGAGTCAAGGAAGTGCCTTTCCTTTTCAAAGTAAGTAACTAGAATGTGTTTAATGCTGAAAGGAAGGAGCCGACCCGAGGAGAGTAAAGAAAAGGCCGAATGCTAATTATCCCCTCTCCAGGGGATATCCTGGAACAAAGTCTCAGAGAAGCTGGAGGAACTTTCTACCTAAGAAGGTACATCCCGGCCTTTGCTGGAGGAGAGGCGGCTGTGGGTTGGAAGGTCTGAGCCAGGCGCCGTCTGCGGGCCTGTGTTTTCCCTGGAGTCTGCTGCATGGGAGCAGAGCCAAAGGCATTACAGGGCGCTCATGTCTGGCAGGCTCTGTACTAGGCCCCTGATATACGGGATCTCTGTTCATCTTCAGTGCTGTTCAGTGAGGTGAGGTAAGTGATATTATCCCTGTTTGACAGAGGAGGAAAAGGTGGGTCAGAACTGTGGGCAACCAGCCTGGTGGGGGTGGGGGAGGGGGCACAGCTATCCAGTGGGAGAGTCCCCCCATCTGGCTTCATCGTCTTTTGGAGGTGAAAGGCACCTACTTTTTTGTGTTAGAGGAGGAAGATGTAGGAAGTTAGCAAAAGTAGTTTGAATAGTGGCTCAAGACCATCACGTGAGAGTTTGCTACACACTATATGTGGTCGAAATTCCATTTCTGTTTTGATAAATTGCTCTAATTATTTACTTAGGCAATCCTGTTGCAAAACAAAAGGTTTTTGTGTGTGTGTGTGTGTGTTTTTTTAAATGAAGCCATTTGAATCAATGATCCATGGTTTACTTTTGGCTTTTATAGAAGTTACCTGCATGGCAGGTATTAAGAACATCCACTTCTTCGTTGATGTTTCCTGCGTCCATCCTGTGGTCCATAGCACATGTTTATATTCGACTATTAATTTGGAAAAACATATGCTGCTTAACAACTTTTAAACTTGGTAATTTTCAGACTCAAAGTATTTGAACTTTTTCCATTAATAGTTTTTTTCAAAAGAATTATGACTATAAGATTATGGCCTGGTAAGGACAATACAGATATAAAATGAATGTGTCTATAGGAATGCCTGCCTTCACAAGGCAGATTTGTGATTACCTGGAGCCCAGGTTAAAGAGCATTAGTTTGGTTTCCATTTATGTTGCATGGTTTGAGGTGTGTTAAGGACTATTTAAATAAACAAGTTAGAAATATGGGCCATATGAAGTGGTTTCTTGATAAAGGAATCATGGTAGTTATTAGGGGCTATAGCTAGGTAGACACTGGTTTTCTCTAAATTTTTTTTCTTTTTTTTTTGAGACAGTTTCACTTTATCACCGTTGGTAGTGTCGTGGCATCATAGCTCACTGCAACCTGAAACTCTTGGTCTCAAGCGATTCTTTTGCCTCAGCCTCCCAAGTAGCTGGGACTACAGGTGCCCACCACAATGCCAGGATATGAGATGGGGTCTTGCTCTTGCTCAGGCTGGTCTTGAACTGGTAATCCACCAGGATTACAACAGGCAATCCACTACCTCCATCTCCAGGAATATTGGGATTACAGGCGTGAGCCACCTACCTGGTGTGTTCCCTAATTTTTTACTGAATTTTCTCTGAACAGGCTGCAGAGCTGAGGCCTATTTACAACGTGAGGTCATTGAAGGTGGAGGATTAGAATCAGTCTTTCCATGGGATATTTAGCAATTATTTTTAATTATTATTATTTTTTTTTTGAGACAGAAGCTGTCACCCTGGATAGAGTGCTGTAGCGTCACAGCTCACAGCAACCTCCAATTCCTGGGCTCAAATGAGTCTCCTGCCTCCACCTCCCAAGTAGCTGGGACTACAGGCGCCCATCACAACGCCCAGCCATTTTTTGGTTGCAGCCGTCATTGTTTGGCAGGTCTGGGCTGGATTCGAACCCGCCAGCTCAGGTGTGGCTGGCGTCTTAGGCCCACTGAGCCACAGGCACCGAGCTTATTTTTAATTTTTGACAAGTTCAAATTCAACTTAGAAAACTGAACAAATACTAAGACATAGGTAATTTACGGAAGTGAATTCGTGAAAAATACTTTATCTGTACCAATTAGAAAGGAATTAACTGTTTATATTCCCAGTACAACATTGCATTAAGATAGCAAGAAACTTCTAAACTAGTTACAAGAACTCCCTGTAATTAATCAAAACATCCTAATTATTAGTGATGGTTTTCTGTGATTTAAAACTTATCTGCAGGGCAGCGCCCACGGCTCAAAGGAGTAGGGCGCCAGCCCCATATGGCGGGTTCATATGAATAGTGGCAGGTTCAAACCCAGCCCCAGCCCCAGCCAAAAACTGAAAAAAAAAAGAACAAAAACAAAAAAACTGCAGGGGCTGAGCACAGTGGCTCACGCCTATAATCCCTGCACTCTGGGAGGCTGAGGTTGGTGGATAGCTTGAGCTCATGAGTTTGAGACCAGCCTGAACAATAACAGACCCAGTCTCTACTAAAAATAGAAAAAAAAAAAAGCATGAGGCAAGAGGATCTCTAGAGCCCAAGAGTTGGAGGTTGCTGTGAGCTATGATGACATGGTACTCTACCCAGGGCGACAGCATAAGACTCTGTCTCAAAAAAAAAAGAAAAAAACCTCTGCCAGGCCTCTGCAGCCTCTGGCCTATTTCAGTATCCCTCTTCTGTAACTAAAGATCAAAAAGAAAGAAAAAAAATTAACCTAATTACTACAAAACATTGATCGCTGAAAAATAAGTGCTATGTGTTTTGTTTGTGATAGTAATAAAGCTATAGTGGATGATTTGTAATTCATGGCTTGGAAGCTATTAAAAAATTCATTAGCCCCAAACAGGGAAATAATAAGCAAGATGCTTGAAAGTAATTTATTATAGCAGTAGCCATCATTAATGTGTGTGTGTGTGTGTGTGTGTGTGTATATATATATATATTTTTTTTTTGTAGAGACAGAATCTCATTTTTTCGCCCTTGGTAGAGTGCTGTGGCATCACACAGCTCACAGCAACCTCCAATTCCTGGGCTTAGGCGATTCTCTTGCCTCAGCCTTCCAAGTAGTTGGGACTACAGGCGCCCGACACAATGCCCAGCTATTTTTTTGTTTTGCAGTTCGACGGAGGCCAGGTTTGAACTTTCAGTATATGGGACAGGCGCCCTACTCGGTGAGCCACAGGAGCCACCCATTAATGTATATTTCTGTCACATCTTTACCCTCAGCTCAAATTTTACTTTGAAAACAAAACATGAAACTTCTTATGGTTATGATTTAAGGAATCATGAAACTTTTTAAAAACACCCACACTTGTTTTTGGTTTGTGTTTTTTTTGCAGTTTTTGGCTGGGGCCAGGTTTGAACCCGCCACCTTTGGTACATGGAGCCAGTGCCCTACTCCTTTGAGCCACAGGTGCCACTCCCCACACACCTGTTTTAATTTGAGGTCAGAATCACAGATTGCCTCGATCCTTCATAAACCTCACTCCTCCCTAGCTCATTGACTTGTGTCAAGCTTCTCCTTTGATTTCCCTTTACGCGCCTACTTTCTTACCCCTCCTCTTGAGGGAAGAGACTGCGGGCTGGGTGCCAGCACGTCTGAGTGTCAGTGATCCTTATTAAATCAATGACTGATTCCATAAAACAGCTACCAAAAAGAGTGAATCTGAAGCAAAGAAAGAAGCCTAGGCTACTGAGATCACTGATCTGGCTATTTTCAAATCTCTTTTGTTTGCACTTTTTATAAAGTTCTGAAAATAGACATTATCATCCTTTTTTTAAAAATCAGAAAAGATTGGGCGGTGCTTGTGGCTCAGTGAGTAGGGCACCAACCCCATATACCAAGGGTGGCGGGTTCAAACCCAGCCCCAGCCAAACTGCAACAAAAAATAGCCGGGCGTTGTGGCGGGCGCCTGTAGTCCCAGCTACTCGGGAGGCTGAGGCAAGAGAATCGCCTAAGCCCAGGAGTTGGAGGTTGCTATGAGCTGTGTGACGCCACAGCACTCTACCGAGGGCGATAAAGTGAGACTCTGTCTCTTAAAAAAAAAAAAAATCAGAAAAGATTTACATCTTCAAATTAGTCTTCAAAAGAGTCACTCCTGTGGCTCAGTGAGTAGGACGCCAGCCCATATACTGAAGGTGGCAGGCACAGGCCCAGCTACTCAGGGGGCTGAGGCAAGAGAATCGCCTAAACTCAAGAGCTGGAGGTTGCCATGAGCTGTGCACCATGGCACTCTACCAAGGGCAACAAAGTGAGACTTTGTCTCTTAAAAAAGAAAAAAGTCACTTTAGTTTTGTTCGATTTTATTTTCGATGCTTAATATCTCAAACGATTCTTTTCCATAGTGGTAGTCTTGGGAGAGTCCGATTTTGTTAATCCTGTTACAGTTGTGGTGCTTTTTAATCAAGAATTTCATGAATTTCCTTTCAGTTTCAGCTGTTAACTGGATCTTCCTAGGTATTTTCCCTTCCCTTCTCACAGGCTTAGCTGCATGTTTCATTGGAAAAGAACAATTCGACATTCTTAGGTGGGTATTTTGCCTGGTTTTGGCTCTGAGCCCTTGTAGCAGTATTTGGGGTAAGTTCACTGGTTAGGATGGATACAGGGCAGCCAGAATTTCTCAAACACTATGAAGCATTTCTGGAGTCTGCAGAATTTTGTTAAGAGTTATTCTGAATTCTAGGCCGTTATATTTTTTTATTTCTCTTGCTTAAGATTGGGAATTAAGGTAAGGGATTTTACACGCTCACACACACAGAAACAATAAATCACTATCTCATCCCTTCCAAGTACACACACCACACCCACCTCTCCTGAGCAGGCAGAGCAGATGGGTGCCTGACTGAACAAGAACATACCAAAAGGCCAGGTGTGGTGCCTCACGCCTATAACCCTAGCACTCTGTGGGGCTGAAGCGGTTGGATTGCTTGAGCTCATGAGTTCGAGACCAGCTTGAGCAAAAAGCAAGAACCTGTCTCTACTAAAAATAGAAAAACTGAGGCAAGAGGATCGCTTGAGCCCAAGTTGGAGGTTGCTGTGAGCTGTGATGTCACAGCATTCCACCTAGGGTGAGAGCTTGAGACTCTGTCTCAAAAAAAAAACCACCAAAAGACCCTTTTCTTTAGACATGGACTTTGGAGTAAAACTTAGCTCCATCACAACAGTATCTTTCCCTCTAGAATGGGAATAATAATATCTCAAGTAGGTTAATGTTTGTAAAGTACCACCAACATCTCGTATCTATTCAGTAAAGAGCTACAAAATTAATTTTGTTTTATTCAAAATCTTTAACTTGCAACATCTCATTTGAATTTCATAGAATCGTGCCAGACAAGCAGCACATGTATTGTAATCTCCCTTTTATAGACGATTGATCTGGTGTTCTGAAACTTCCTCAGTTGAGGATCCCTTATCGGAAATGCTTGGGATCAAAAGCATTTCAGGTTCTTTTTGGATTTTGGAATGATGGCGCATACAAAATGAGATATCTTGGGGATAGGACCCAGCTCTGAACCCGAAATTCATTTATGTGTCATATACACGTACCCTAACGGTAATTGTATGCAATATTTTTAATTTTGTGCATGAAACAAAGTTTGTATGCAATGAATCATCAAAAAGCAAAGGTGTCACTGGGTTCTCCCAGCCACTCATACAGACCATCTGTGGTTGTTTAACATCCTCACTCCTAACTCTGAATTGATACGAAACCAATGAGTAATTGTTTTCTTATTCATGCATAAGTACTTAACAGTAGAAAATACAACATACCATTAAAACAGTGAAAAAAATAACGTGTTCGGGCTAACTTGGAACACCATGTCCATTTTCAAAATGTTTTGGATTTGGGAGCATTATGGATTTTCGGATTAGGGATATTCAACCTATAAAACTCTTCTCAGCACTTCCTACTTGTCAGGCATTGTTCTGTGTAAACCCTTTACATATAATCCTCACGTCAAATCTCTGAAGTGGGTCCTAATAGTCCTATTTTACAAATGAGGAAAATTAAGGCATAGCAAAGCTAAATGACTTGCCCAATGTCAAACAGCTAGCAAACAGAAAAGTGGGAATTGAAGCCCAGCTAGTATGACTCCAAAAGCATGCTCTTGCCAGCACTCTTTAGAGGCTATAGGTCACCTGCCCACTTTAGCTCTTAAGTGGAATCTTCAGCTGTATCTAGCAATTAAATTAACACAGATTTAACAAGGAGAAAGGTATACACATTTTATTAATTTTTGCATCACATGGGGGCCTTCACAAGAAAGACCTGATTAAATGGGTAAAACAATGCTTTCATACTTTTTAGACAAAGAATGATAAATTGTGTGAGAAAGTGACAAGACAGTGGGGCATGAGCTAGGGGTAGTAAATTCTAGGGGGATCACAAGGAGATAGATGGAGGGGTACAAAGCTAGTGAAGGACAAAAGTTATTTCCTTACATTTATTTATATAGATCTCTTGCAGCATCACTTCTCAGTCACTGGTGACAAGAGTTGTCCTGTTTTTCTTTTGATACAGTCTCTGTTTCCTTGAGTGTTGGTGGCATCATTGCTCACAACAACCTCAAACTCTTGGGCTCAAGAGATCCTCTTGCCTCAACCTCCCAAGCAGCAGGGACTACAGATTCCTGCCATAACGCGCAGCTAGTTTTATTTTTAGTAGACACAGGGTCTCACTCTTGGCTCAGGCTAGTCGCAAACTCCTGAGCTCAAGCAATCCACCTGCCTCTGCTGCCCAGAGTGCTGGGATTACAGGGGTGAGCCACTGTGCCCAGCCAAGGGTTGTCTTCTTGTGTTGTTGGTAGAGAGGGAAGTCCTATGTTTCTCAAAGAGCCTTCCCTTCAGAAATATTTATGCCAAAGAGACAATTTTGGGGTGACACTCTGTTTCCTTCAACTTTTACCAGTCTTAAATCAATGGGGGTGGGTATTCAGAGACATGTGAAAACAAATGGTCCCTGACCACCACCTGCCCCCAAATTTGTATGTGCCTGTTAAGTGCCTCCATTTTTCAGTTTTTAAGTAGTGAACTTGAACTTCTGTCTGAATCTAGGGTACTCTGTACGCCAACAAGGAATGTGTTTGGCCATTTAAACAAAATACCACAGAAGCAAAGACAGCTCCAGGCTATGAGATCTGCCAGCTTCCAAGAGAACTTTATTGGAAGGGGAGAATATTGAATACCTTAGGGGACAAGGCATAGAATAGGACCAAAGTGGTGACTGAGATAAGGCAGATTCAGGGATGGGATGGTTTGAGGGCACTGGAATTCAATGGGGAAGTATTTCCTTTGCATTTTGGAAACTTGAGAGGAAAGCTCCAAAGAGCTTTCCCAAAGATATTCCCAAAGATACCTGAATCTCAGTTCTTGGCCCCTAGGACCTTTTCTTTTATATTATGGTTATCAATGAGTATTTCTTCTGGTCTGCAAGACCATGTTTTTTATTCATTTTTGTACTCCCCTTGGGGAGCACACAGTAGGCACTTAGTATGAGCTGGATGAATAAACGAATCTAAACAAATGAAAATGCTTGATCCCAAAAGGGATTTAGAGTTTGCATTAATTTTGTTTTATTTTGTTGCATCACAATGAGCTCAATCCTATTTTTAAACTTTTTTTTCTGATAGCAAAAATATTTTAGTAAAGATTCTTTTGGGAAAGATAAGTCAATGTTTTCCACTGTTCCTTTATGAAACTCTTTTAACATTTTACCTATTTTAATTTTTGTACTTTTATGTTTCAAAATCGCAAATAGTACAGCTTTAAAAAAACTGCAATTTAATAACAGCTGTCCACCACACCTGTTAAAATATTAGTGCATAAGGCTGGTGCCTGTGGCTCAGTGAGTAGGGCAGCCGCATATACCGAGGGTGGCGGGTTCAAACCCGGCCCCAGCTAAACTGCAACAAAAAAAATAGCCAGGTGTTGTGGCAGGCGCCTGTAGTACCAGCTACTCTGGAGGCTGAGGCAAGAGAATCGCCTAAGCCCAGAAACTGGAGGTTGCTGTGAGCTGTGTGAAGCCACAGCACTCTACCGAGGGCAATAAAGGGAGACTCTGTCTCTACAAAAGAAAAAAATAAATAAAATTAGTGCATAAAATCTTGCAAATACCAAGGCACGTGGGATTTTAATTGTTTGTGGAAGTGGATACCATGTTCCTCCCCTTTTGAGATCTCTTAGCAGTATTTAAGTGTGTTTCTACGTAGTCATCAGTGGATATAAGTTGTAAGTGGCAGGTTGCGATAAGGTAACCTAAAATCTTGAATGATGAGTTTGATAGCTTTTAGCATTCCATCCATCCAATGTGTTGGAGATTTTTTCTCTATTGTCAGCTTCAGTACGAAATTAAACTAACAAAGGACAGATTTGTAGAAGAAAAGGCTCATGGTTTTTCATTAACATTTACTTGTAGGGAGTGCTTGGCAAAGAAGTGAAATTCGAGAGGTGCTTCAAGGATGGTAAATGTGGAGGAAGTGACTGGAAAACAAATAGGGGTAACTAATGAAAGGGAAGAGACATTGTAGTTAGTTTTATTTACGCAAAATCATCTTGGTGCTCCCCCTCTCTTTTCAGTGACAAGGACATTCACGGGTCTGATAATTGATGCGAATGGCTCTTCCCTCCCGGCTTGGGGGAGGGGTGGTGAGGTCCTCTAATGAAAATTCATGCCCTGGTTCTAGGCCCTCACTGGAGGGCAGAGAAGGCAGAGAGCTCTGTGTTGATTCTCAGTTGCTTTCTGCTCAACATAATCCTTACACTAAAGTACATGTTTAGGGGTGGCATATTTTGATCCTCTTCAAATGGAAAGTAGACTACAGCTGGATTATTTCCAGTTTTGTTTTGCTTGATTTTTTTTCCAGTCCTACTGATAACAAACAGCTATCTCCTCCTTAAATCTGTTTTATGACTGTCTCTGACCTAGGATGTGTATGCTGCTTTTCTGCTGCCTGTTGCATTTCTTTCTTTCTTTTTTTTTTTTGGCTTAAACAAGATAGAATCTTATTTCCCACTCCATAACAGTCTGGAGATTTGTAATTCAGGACCCACATGTGGCTGTATGTTAGGTCAAGGATCCAAGCTCCCCCTGTCTTGTTGTTCTGCTATTCCTAGGGCACTGCTCGTGACCCACAAAAGCCCTGACTCTCCATTACAACATCTAGTTTTTGGTTTGGGGGGGGGAGGTTTGAGACAGAGCCTCACTTCGTCGCCCCTGGTAGAGTGCCATGGGGTCATAGCTCACAACAACCTCAGGCTCTTGGGCGCAAGTGATTCTCTTGCCTCAGCCCCCCGAGTAGTTGGGACTATAGATGCCCACCACAACCCCTCTCCCCCGCTATTTTTTTTTTTTTTTGTAAGACAGAATTTATTCACAGAAAACATTAAGGCTCCTGGTAGAGGGAGAGAATTCTAGTGGGGAGAGAGAAGCTCTCCGTTTCTCTCCCGGTCTTTCCCCATCTCCTTTAGGCCTTTAGGCCTTTAGTCTCAGGGTATATATAGGTGTATGGGTTCCTTGGCCAGGAAACAAATGAATACAGTCCCTTCCATCAGGGGCAAGGTGAATGAATGTATCAATGAATGAATACAGTCCTTTCCTGGGATTGAGGCCTAGATTTGAATTCAATTTCATCTGATATGAGATATTCTTTTTTATCTGTGGTAGACTCTTTTCCCACAGGTGAAGTACTTGAGTGTACCAAGCTTTAGAAGAAACCTTGTGTTTCTCAGGGCATTTCTTTACTTCCACCACCACCATAGTGAGTTAAAGGGTAAGTTAGTTTTGGGCTAGGTTGCATAAGCCTCCCAGTCAGTAGGTGGCACCTGAAGAAAAGAACAAGCTGCAGTGCTGTTTCTTGGTCCTGGATTGACTGCAGTCCCTCAGGAGAAGCACTTATATGCCCCAGTTGGTGGGTAGGGTCCTGAAGCTTCTAGATGAGTAATTAATCTCTACTACAGTCTAGGCTGTTGTGAAGAGTACTACTGGGCAGGACTGGGTTGGTCAAGCTTTCTCTCAGTTTTCACAGAACCTGTCAGGTAACTATGTGGCAGGATTTAAAGGTCTGATCCCAATTACAGAATGGAGCACTAACAGTGAGTGGCTGAAATACACCCCTTTAGCCAAAATATCTGTATATGGAGTCGTGTCCATCTGAAATTCACAAACTATTAGCGTCTATTTGGTCTTTCTCTTCTCCCTGCCCTTTTCTCTATATTCTCCCTTCCAGCAACCACTGGCAGACTGTATCCCAGGCCAGCAAAGCTCTCCTGTGACTGTGCTGTGGGCCTGGATGTTCCTTGCCCAGCATCCCAAACTGAGCCAAGAGTGCAGCACTTCCATGTGAGGTAGGGTCTCCTTTGAGTGCATTACAGCTAGGATCTACACTACACTACACCACTGATCTACCCCAATGGTCACTAGACCAAGCAGGTTTTTTGTCTCACCACTTCAAGGTGTGCCCACCTCCAGTAGAGGTACTGGGCATATATTACCAGGGTAAGATGACATACAGAGAACTCACAGGATGTACCCATGTTGGTCTGCTGAAGGACTCCAAGAAGAAAGGACTGAATCTCACACTCTGTGGAAACCTTGGTGTTGTGGCTGAATTGTCTCTCTTGGAAGTCATTGGTGGGAGAAGGCAGGAGAAGATCAGAAAAGGGTCTGCATGACAGTGCATTAGGAGTTTGGTCAGGAGGGCACTTGCCCTAAATGTCCAGGATCTGGCATCAAAGAAATCACACAAGACCCACTAGATCTTTGTGGATCCTGGAGTCTGGGTTTGAGTTATGAAATATCTGTGTGGAAATAAGCATCAAGAAAGCTGAGGAATTGAAGCACTTTGGGGAGGACCATTATGCATGGTGAATAGAGAAGCAATATGGTGCCTGTCATCCCAACTTAGGTCTGTGGTCCTAGGACTTTGCTCAGGGGGCTGGGAGCCAGGTTGCCTGTCCACAAGCAGTTCCCAGCTCATTGGTGGTAGCCTCTGGGCTTCTGTGGGCAGAAGTCTATTTGGTGTCTTGGGAACCCTACAACTGTCAGAGATTCAGAAGAGGGAGAAGAAAACGACTCCACCTTCCCTTCTTTCTGGGCTACATGTCTCTCCAGAGTTGTCCTCTGACAATATTTTTCTCATTATTATTCTCTATGATTTCTTCCTCTAGAATCTCTAGTAGGTTCTGGCACTTTTCCTGTTTTATGATTGTTTGTTAGGGTTTTTTTTTTTTCTTTTTCATATAAAACTTTTCCTTCTTTGTGAGACATTATGGCAGCTTGCATTGGAAAGATTTAGGGTGTGAATAAGAGAATTTAAGCTCCATAAATGTTTATTATGAAATCATATCTCATACACACTTCATGGGTCAAGTGCTCATACTGTTGATAGCACAATGAACTTTACCCTCTAATTTTTTATTGCTGATGAACATAGACTATTTTTACTTAGGATGACAATAACATTTTTATTCTAGAGAAGATAAAAAGACTTACATTGAATTCACAAAATTACACAGATATATCTAGGATATGGGGCTTTTTCATGTGTAGTCTTATTTCTAGTGTCAATATTAAAAATAAAGGGGTAATGAATTGGAATTTTGTCCTATAGCCTTGTGATTTAAAATCGAATAACCAACAACTTGGAGATAACAACCAACGTATTCATAATTTTTAAAAATTTTAAAGCATTTTAATATATATTACATTTTATTTTGTTCTGATAATAATTCTGATATATATTATTGATATTCACATTCTGTAGACATGGAAAATGAGGTTAAAAAAAGAACATTAATAACTTAATCACTTTTTAAAGTTGCATGGCTATTATATAATAGAGCAAAGACTTAAACTCACATTTTCAAAATCAAAATTCACACATTAATCAAAAATATAAACAAGGGGCAATACATATATTATAAATAAATTGGAATGGTCAAATTAGCTTCATTAAAAATGCAAACACATTTTCTTATATGAAAGACCTAATGAAATTCATTTCTAATTTTTTTTGAGATACATGATTCTACTTTTCTCTCTCTTTATTCATAGAGAAGAATGTAAGAATTGTTTCACTTTTCATAATTAAAACTACCTACAAGACACTATGGTACTATGGTGTGCAGAAAATTCTAAGGGAAAAATAAAATTAATGGAAGTAACATACAAGTCATATGATGTATAAAATTCAACTATACTTTGATGTAGTCACCATGAACAATCCAAATAAAAATTAATTATACCAATTTCCTTCAACATAGCATCAAAAAAATAAAATACTTTAGTCATCACAAGACAAGTACAATGATAAACTAAATAAATTAAAGATCTAATAAATGGAGACACATTCCATTTTTACAAATTAGAAGACTCAATATCATTAAGATTATATTGTTAACCACATTGAATTGTATATTTTGTACAATTAATAATAATATTCTAAAAGAATTTTAAACATAAATTGACAACCTGATTTTTAAATTTGCACTGAAATTCAAAGGGCCAAGAATAGCTGTGACTATCTCGGAAAAACAGAAGAATGTTTTAGGATTAATATTTCCCTATTTACCACACAGTAAAGCTACAGAAATCAAGACAGCATGGTAGTAACAAAGATATAATGAATTTGAGATACATTAATTTTTTAGCAAGATGAAAAATGAGAAAATAATAGTTTTTTCAATAAACAGTTCTTGGACAACTAAGTCTTTTTGACCTGGTGCTAGCAGTGGTTTCTTTCATTTTTTAAAATTTAGATAATTACATGGGTACAAATGATTAGGTCACATTGTTGGAATTTGTTAGGTAAAAGTCCACAACTACAGCCCAGGATGAAGGACAGAAATGGAGGGGGAAGGGTGGGGAGAGGGAAGGTTTGATAGAGGGAGGGTAAATTGTGGGACCACACTTATTGCACATATTGCAAGGGTACAAGTCAAATCTATCAAGTATAGAACATGAATGTCTACACAGAATAATCAAGTAAACAGGTGCAAGCTATATTAATTAATTTGATGTAAACACTCCAAATTGTATAAAAAATCAACACATTGTACCCCATACAAGCATAAATGTATTCATGGTCTGTGTGTGTATGACTTAGTACAAAGAAAAAAAAAAGACCAAGTTATAGTTGAGCCCTTCACCTAGGAGTTGTTCCCATATACCCCTACATTGCAACTGTTAGGTGAGAGATTACCAAACCCCCTTCCCCTACTTGAATTTAATTACTTTTTTTTTTCTTTTGTGGCTTGTAGTTATTCATCTACTAGTTTCACATTATATTGAGTACATTGGCTGGTTGAGTTTACACTCTTATGATACTTCACTTATCAGGATGTTCTCCAAATCTATCCAGATAAAAACAAAAGATATAAAGTCTCCATCTTTCTTTATGGATGAATAGTATATCATATATATATGCTACAGTTTATTTACCATTCATGACTTCATGGGCACTTGGGTTGTTTCCGCATCTTTGTGACTATGAATTGATGTGGTAAACATTCTAGTGCAAATGTCCTTATGGGAAAATGATAAACATTTTTTCCTTCTGAGTAGATACCTAGGAATGAGATTGTAAGATAAAATGGAAGGTTTACATTTAATTTCTTGAGGATTACCCATACTTCTTTCCAAAAGGGCTGTATTAGTTTGCAACCCCACCAACAATGTGTATGTGTTCCCTTTTCTCCACACCCATGACATCATCTACAGCTTTGGAATTTTGTGATGTGCACTATTCTCACTGGAGTTAGGTGATATCTCAAGTTCGTCTTGATTTGTATAACCCTAAAGATTAGAAATAATGAGTATTTTTTCATGTGTTTGTTGGCCATTAGTCTGTTTTCTTGGGAGAAGGTTCTGTTCATGCCTCTTGAATGATGAAACATAGGGTTGTTAACTCTTGATGATTACTTTAAGTTCTCTGCAAATTCTGGTCATTAGGCCTTTGTCAGGTTTGTACCATGCGAATGTCTTCTCCCATTCTGACGGTTATCTTTTTGTTTTAGTTGTACCTTTAGTAGTGAAGAAGCTTTTAAATTTGATCATGTTCCAGTTATTTACTTTTCTTGTTGCTGTAATTGCCAATGGGGTCTTCATCATAAGATTTTACCCAGGCCAATATCATCAAGAGTTTAACCCACACATTCTGTGATAGGTGTGTGTATGTGTGTGTGTGTGTGGGGGGGGGTGTGGGTGGGTGTGTGTATGTATTAGTTTTAAATCTTTCATTCAGTGTGAGTCAATTTTTGTAAATAGTGAGGAGTGTGTGTCCAGTTTCAGTCTTCTACTTGTGGCTAACCAGTTCTCCCAGCACCATTTATTAAAAGGGTATTAATTTTGCCTGTGAATGTTTTTCTTTGGTCTGTTAAAGATTAGATGGCAATTTGAAGGTGGGTTCATCTCTGGGTTCTCCACCCTGGTCCATAAATTCATGTCTCTTTTTGTGCCAGTACCATGCTGTTTTGATCACTGTAGACTTATTGTAAATATAACCTGAAGCCTTGTCAAGTGATGCCTCCAGATTTGGTTTTATCTTAGAATTATGTTAGCTATATATATTTTTGGTTCCCTATAAAACAAACAACTCTGTTTCAAGTTTTTCAAAGTATGGTGTTGATATTTAATGGGCATTGCATTAAACCTAAAGATTCCTTTGGGTAGTATGGACATTTTAAAAATGTTCATTCTTTCCAACCAAGAGCATGGTATGTTCTTCCATTTGTTAACGTCTTCTCCTATTTCTTTTCTCAGGGTTTCATAATTCTCTCTGCAGAAATCTTTCACTTCTACTGCTAGGTATATTTACAAGTATTTCATTTTCTTTGAAGCTACTGTGAGGAGTATGGTGTCTTTGATTTGATTCTCAACTTAATTGTTTTTGGTATATATGAAGACAACTGATTGTGGAGATTGATTTTATTTTTTGAGTTGTTATTCTATTTCCAGATCACTTCCAAGAGTCTTATGGTTGAGACACTCTGGTTTTCTAAATATGATATTATATCATTTGTAAATAGTGAAGGTTTTACCTCCTCTGTCCCCAATTGAATACATTCGTTATATTTCTCCTACCTGATTACGTTAGCTAAAACTTCCGGCACTGTGTTGAAGAGTAGTGGAAATAGTGGACATCCTTGTCTGATTCCTATTCAAAGTGGAAATGCTTTCAGTTTTACTCCTGTGGGTTTGATGGCTTCTATCAGTTTAAGAAATATCCCATCTATGCCTATTTTCTTAAGTTTTCTTTTCAGAAAAGGATGCTGAATTACATCAAATGCTTTTGTTTGCATCTACTGAGATCATATAGTCTTTTTGCTTTTGCTTTTATTTATGTGGCAGATTACATTTATGGGTTTATATATTGAGACAACCTTGCATCCCTTAAAGAAAACCCACCTTATTGTGATGTACTTTTTAAAAAAGTGTAGCTGTATTCTGTTTACTGGAATTTTATTGAGTATTTTTGTGCCATTGTTAATTAATGATAGTGTGCTGTTTGTTTCTTTTTTGTTGTATCCTTTCCTGATTTTGGTATCAGGGAGATACTTCCTTTATTAAAGGAACTGGGGAGGGTTCTTTCTTTCTCAATATTTTGGAATAGATTCTTAATATAGGTACAAGCTCCTCTTTGAAGGTTTGGTATAATTCTGATATGAAACCCTCTAGTCCAGGATGTTTTTGGTTAAAAGTCTGTGTTGTGTTCTGTTTCCTTTCATTTTGTTTTTGTTTTCAGACAGTCTCACTTTGTTGCCCTTGGTAGAGTGCTGTGGTGTCAAGCTCACATCAATCTCAAACTCTTGGGTTTGAGTGATTCGCTTGTCTCAGTCTTCTGAATAGCTGAGACTACAGGGGCTCACCACAATGTCCAGCTAGTTTTAGAGATAAAGTCTCACTCTGGCTCACACTTGTCTTGAACGTGTGAGCTCAGGCAATCCACCCACCTCGGCCTCTCAGAGTGCTAAGATTATAGGTGTGAGCCACCATGCCTGAGCTCAGTTGAAAGCTTTTTTATTGTTGCAATTTTAGTGCTTGATGTTGGTTTGTTCAAAATTTCTACTGCTTTCTGGATGAGTTTTGGGAGTTGGTGTGATTCCAAGGATTAGAATTATTTCAGCTTATTTTCAAATTTCTTGGAATAGAGTTTTGTAGTAATCAGTGGTGATGTTTCTATCTCTGCAATATCTGTTGTTATTTCTTCTTATTTTCTGATTGAGGTTGTTAGAGCTCTCTCTATTTTTAGGTAATTTTTCCCAAGGGTTTATTGAATTTGTTAATCTTTTTTAAAACCAACTCTATGTTTTGATAATCATCCAAATGGTTCTTTTGTTCTTGATCACATCAAACTATGATATGATTTTGGTTATTTCTTTTTTTCTGCTAGGTTTGGAATTGGCTTACCCTTCCATTTCCAGTTCCTTGAAAGGGTTCATTAGATTGTTGGTTTGTTCTTTCTTTTTTTTGGGGGGGAGGTCATTTAATGCAACAATTTTCCTTTTTGGACCATCTTTGCAATATCCCACTTTTTCTCATCATTTGTGCCTTGATTGTTGTGTTGTTTGAGTAATCTCATGATTTTCTTCTTCATCTCCTCCTGACCCATCTTTCAGCGTGGAGGATCTGTGCACTTCTGTCAGAAGGGTGTTGAAATTCTCAGTTACTATGATATTGCACGTTATCATGTTTTTCACATTGGTTAGAGGTCACTTTATAGTGTTTAGGTTGGGTGCACAGATATTTTTGGATTGAAATGTCTTCTTATTTTGTTATTCCCTTAAGTAGTATATAGTGTTGTCATTGTCTTTCTTTGCTTTTGTTGTTTTAAATTCCAAGGAACTTGCAAACAACTTGGTGATTCCTGATTTTTCTTATTTCTATTTGTCTGCAATATTGTTTTTCATCCCTTCACCCGGGGTCTTGTTTTGTTCTTAGAGATAAGATGTGTTTCATTGAAGGGTATATATTTGTCTTGTGCCTGTTTATCCACTCTGCAAGGCTGTTCCTCTTCAGTGAGGATATAGAGCCATTCACATTTATTGACAGCATTGATATGTATGGTAGAGTTCTGTTAGTCTTGTTTTGTAGAGGTCCATTCATTAATTTTATTGCCTTTGCCGTTTTGGAAGCTAGGCTTTGTCCTTTGGTTTCTAGGTGTCTTTACTTTGCTAGTGGTCCATTGCAATGATCAGTGTATAGAATGGGTTTGACTATTTCATACAGAGGAGATCTTTTCAGGAATTTCCTCAATGCTTGCTTTTCAGTAAAATATTTGATTTCTCCATTGAATATGAAACTTAGTTCAACAGGATACAGAATCCTGGGTTGAAAATTCCTCTGTTTAAGACAGTTAAAGACAGTTGAACACTCTCTTCTGCTTTGTAACATTTCCACTGAAAAGTTCACTGTCACTCATAGTTAAAAACTTGCTTACTCCTGGCTGCTTGTAGAATTTTCTTTTTCATTTTACTTTGGCCAACTTAATTACAGTGTGTCTAGGAGATGCTTTGTTCGAATTGAATCATCTTGGAGTTCTGTAACTATCTAGTATCTGTATTTATGAACCTCTTGCCATGTTTGGGTAATTCTCCACCATAATGTCTTTTTTTTTAATTAATCATACACACATAGATCATGAATACATTTATGCATATGTGGAGTACAATGTGTTGAATTTTTATATAATTTGGAGTATTTACATCAAACTAATTAATATAACTTTCACCTCATTTACTTGATGTTAAGACATTTATGTTCTATACTTGATAGATTTGACTTGTACCCTTCCAATATGCTCCATATATGTGGTCCCACCATTTACCCTCGCTCTATCTAACTTACTCCCTCCATACCCTCCCCCCCTCCATTTCTCTCCTTCATCCTGGGCTATAGTTGTGATCTATCTTTCATAATAAAGTGTGAGTTAATATAAATTAGTTTCATAGAAGTACTGAGTGCATTGGATACATTTTCTTCCATTCTTGAGATACTTTACTTAGGAGAATATATTCCAGATTCATTCATATAAACATAAAAGAGGTAAAGTTGCCATCATTTTTTAAGGCTGGATAGTATTCCATGGCATACATATACAATAATTTAGTAATCCATTCATGGGTCAATGGGCACTTGGACTTCATCCATAACTTGGCTATTATGAATAGAGCTGCAATGAATAATCTGGTGCAAATATATTTTTTGCAAAGTGATTTCTGGTCTTTTGGATATACTCCTGGTAGAGGAATTGTAGGATCCAATAGCAGGTCTATTTTTAGGTCCCTGAGTTTTCTCCAAAGTTCTTTCCAAAAGGAATGTATGATCTTGCATTACTACCACTAGTGCAGAAGTGTTCCCTTTTCTCCACATCCATGCTGACATCTGTAGTTTTGGGATTTTATTACGTGGGCTACTCTTACTGGAGTTGGATGGTATGTCAAAGTGGTTACCACCATGATGTCTTGATATACAACATCCATGCTTTTAGGACTCTCTTAACAAAAACAAAACAAAACAAAAAAAAAAACCTCATAATTTGAGCATCATCAAAATATTTTTAAAACTTATTCTCCAATGGACACTGTCAATGAAGTAGAAAGGCAAACTGTATAACATAAGAGATATTTTTAAAGCTTAAATCTGCAAAAGGTCTATTATCCAGAATATAAAAAGAACTTTGGCAATCCAGTCATAATACATATGATATTTCTATAAAGAACATATACAAATAACCAATAAGGATATGAAATAATTGCTCAACATTGTTACGTATTAGGGATATGCAAATCAAAGCCATAAATAAATATCACTACCTACCTATAAGGAAAAATAAAAGCAAAAAAGGTGTCGTAAATGATGTATATAAATGGGAAATCCTCAGGCAGTAAAGTAACATAAACTACTGAGAAAAACAGTTTGCCAGTTACTCAAAAGTAAATCTTAAAGTTGCAATATTCCACACCTATGTATGCATAAGAGTAATGATAACACATGAACATAAAGCTTTCACATAAATATTCACAATGGGTTAATTATAATAGTCAAAAAGTAGAAATAGCCCAAATGTCCATCAGTTGACCAACAAGACAAAATTATGTATACTTATACAAGGAACTATTATTTATCTATAGAAAAAAATGAAATTTTTATACACACTACAACTTGAATGAACCTTAAAAATATTATACTAAGTGAATGAATCCAGACAGGAAAGGTCATATAATGCATGATTCAATTTATAAGAAATGTATAAATATGTAAATTTATAGGAACAGAAAATGTATTGGTGGTCACCTGTAGCTTGGGAGAAATAGAGGAATGGCTATTAAAGCACATGAAATTTATTTTGGGGTGATAGTGATAGAAATATTCTGTAAATAATGATGATTGGTACACAACTTTGTGCATATACTAAAACTACTGAATTATATCCTTTAAACAGGTAAATTTTATGAATTGTGAAATTTACTTCAATAAAACTGTTACAGAAACATATAAGCATGCTAATGATAATGAAAACTAAGACTAGGTCTTTGTAACAGAAAGACCAAATGCTCTCTTTTTATTATTAACCCTGTGGTTTTTGTAATATATTCATTTTTTGATTGCAGTTTACAAAAGTGAATGGGTTCAACTCTATATCTTTGGGTTGTATGGGCTTCATAAAATCTAATCTTATATATATACCATGGGATATTATGCAGCCTTTAAAAAGATGGAGACTTTACCTCTTTTACATTTACATGAATGGAGCTAGAACATATCCTACTTAGTAAAGTATCTCAAGAATGGAAAAAAAAAAATCCAATGTACTCAGTACTATTATGAAACCAATTTGCAATCACTCACACTTTCCTATGAAGAATAGATCACAACTATGGCCCAAGATGAAGGAGGGAAGAAGGGGGTTGGGTGGGGAGAGGGAAAAGTTCGATTGAGGGAGGGTGAATGATAGGACTACATCTATGGTGCATAATGCAAGAGTACATGTCAGATCTATTAGTATAGAGTATAAATGTCTTAACACAATAATTAAGCAAACGAGATGAGGTATAAATTAAACAGTGTGATGTAAGCATTCCTAATTCTATATTAAATCAGCACATTGTACCCCATAAATGCATTAATGTGTACACGATCTATGTGTTTATGATTTAAATGAGAAAATTTTAGAAAATAAAATAAAATAAAATAAATAAAATAGCATAAAACAAGACCTGGCAGTGATATTCTTTCATGTCAATTTATATACCAGTGTTTTTTATCTACAACTGCATTTAGACTCAGAAAAGGAAATAGCTTATGCAGATGTCTAGAAGATACTTATGTCTTTTCTTATATGGTATTCCCCTACAAAGTCTCCATAGGGAACTAGAGGACGAAGCACCATTCCTAGAAGTGTGTCACGGTGTAAGTCTCTTTTTCCCCAATCCAGCCTCTTTGTAACAATGACAGGAAAAAAGGATGTTAATCTTGCTGATTATGGTAGCAAATAGGTTCTTCATTGATGAGAATAAGACATGTGGTCTGAAGAGTTCATGTTTTGGGGATGAAGCCAATACCTATGTGTGCTCCAACAACTCATTTATTGGCACTCACAGAATTTCCACTAGTTGGGTTAATTTGGTGAATAAGAAAAAGGAAAGAAGATTCACTAAAGTTATTGTAATGGAAAGGAAAGGGATTGATTAGTGAAGACCTAATCATGGTCCCTAATCACAAGTTGTAATTTTGTTTAACATTTAAGCAGTGCTTTGCAAACTCTCTTAACACCTTTCTCCAATCCCCTGAACAAACATAAAAAAAGAAAATATTTTGTTTCTTGATCATCCTCCAGGAATATCTGGATAAAGATCAATGATTTAAGACAGTGGTTCTCAATCAAGGGCAATTGTTATTCTATAGTACATTTGGCAATGTATATAGACATTTTTGTTTTCACAAGTGAGGAAAGAATGCTACCATCATCTAATGAGTAGCATTCATGGATGCTGTTAAATAGCTTATAATGCATAGGATAGTTCCCTCAAACATAAGTTGTCTAACTCAAAATGTTAATAGTGGCAAAGTGCACCTACTAGTTATGAGTAAAGAGGAATAGAAATATTTTCTCTTTTGTTTTTGTTCCAAGATCAAAGCACAGCCTAGCATGCTGAAAATTTGTAGTAATTAGTATGATCTTCAGAGCCTGTTACAAAACGTTTAATCAATATAATTCATAGTGGTGAGAGAATTAGGTTTGGCTTTCTCATTTACTGCAGTCTCACATTTCTACTATTTTTAAATAATCTTAAGTACCTTCTGCTAATAAGCTAATTTACCTCTGTTTAGTCTACCATGACAAATTTTCAGTAGACTTTCTTAGTGATTTACGGACACATTTTGGAGCACATGATTTTATTCATATGATACTTGCATGTAGTAGTATTATTATAATTAGTAATAATTTATATTAAGTTTATAGTTTTCCAAATACTTTCAGGTAGTAATTCTTTACAATAATTTCATGTACCAAATAACCATTATCATATCATTTCACAGATGAGAAAATGTCAATTCAGAGAAGCTAATTTCCTGGCTGGGCTCTTAGGTTGATTCAAAATGGAGCTTGGACTGAGATGCTCTTATTTAAATCTAAGCAACTAATTGTTGTAATTTAGGTGTGCCAGCTTATACAGAGACTATGTCAGTCTTTGGTTCAAAGGAATATGAAAAACAAAACTCAGAGAGGTTTTAATATTTATGAAGTGGGAAGGTTCTGGGTTTAAGCTTTTTGTGTTATTTTAAATTGTATATATTTTATTTTATTCTGTTTTCAAATTTAAAAACTTTAAATTCAGCTTGAATTTTCTAAAAGTGGAAGAAAAGTTAAATAGGAAATACACTGTTCATCTTTAGCTTTTCTCATTTCAAGCTAGATTTGAAGGTAGTAAGAATTAAAAATATAAAAATATAGTTTATGAATGTAAAAAATTATTTAGTTATATGTCTCAAATCAAAGAAAAGCAATGGAATTTAAGCCACACATATGCTTACTGCCTCTAAGAGGAATAGAAAATTGCTTTTAGTCTGTGATTTGTTAACTTAGTCTCTCCATCTGAACCAATGTGACCAGTGTTACTGCAAAAGTCCACAAATGGGTCAATTAGATTTATTCATTTTGTCCATGAAAATACATGCACACAGAACTCTGACCAGCTTTTTCCTAAAATAGTGAGCAGGGAAGATAACATAGCCTACTTAGTGCCACCCACTCTCCTCGAATCCTGGTAGTTCCTTATCACTGACTGTCATTTCAAAAATATCAACCAGGTATAGCAAAGAGCAAATACCGCTGTATATGGCCATCTTAGAAATTTTATTTTAAAATGTTGTGAATTTATCCTGGAGTTAGAGTCATAAAGGGTGATATGTGAACTTTCTTTGCTATACATGTTAATTGCTACTCATTTGAAGAATAAAAATGATATATCCAAAGCAATTAACAAACAATGTTACCTGACCTTTGGGTTGGATAATAGACATGCTCAGGCCACTCACTTTCTTAATTTATTATAATTAATCAGCTGATAAACATTTTATTACTATTATCATACAAAATTCCATGGTAGTATTTTCAAATACGTTAACACTAGGAAGGACTTCAGTAAGAATAGTACAGTAAAAGCAAAAGAAAATATAGAATAATAAAAATTGTAATTAGTGATAAAGAAACAGAAACTCTGGAGACATAGCCATACCAGTGAAATGCCACTGAAAATCAAGAGTTCGTTGTGTCTCCTACAGTGTTAGTAGGAAACTAACTTTTCCTATTTCCCTTGAGCCAAAGAAAAATACTTTATTCAAGGGCAGCACCTGTGGCTCAAAGAGTAGGGAGCTGGCCCCATATGTCGGTGGTTCAAATCCAGCCCTGGCCACAAAATAACTGCAAACAAAAAAAATTCTTTATTCAAAATACTGTTTTCATTTTTTGAATATGTTTCCAAGTTGCTAATAGGAAATTGTAGGAAAAGTGGCAGGGGACTTATAGCTCTAATGAAAGCAGCAAAAGAAAATTAAAAGTATTTACATAAAATTTGATAGAGATGTCATTGTTACCCTAATACAAGTTAAGTCAGAATTTTAGATAGCTTAAAGGGTAATAATAGTGATTCTGTCTCAACAGAAGACTCAAAAAAAAAATGAGTATTTGAAAAAAATGAGTATTTGGCTGAGGAAGCAGTTTGTGAAAATAGACGGACCTGATTTGTAATTCTGATGCAATAATTTTCTAATTGTGAGACATCGGGCAAGTTACTTAAATATATATACTTCAATTTTCTTATTTATAAAATAAAGATAATAGGATTGTCTTTATAAAGTTATCGTGGTTTAATGGAAGTGCTAGTAATAATCTTAATGTTGTAATGATGGATGCTTGATTAATATTAATATTAATTAAAATTGATATTGTTTAATATGAAGTTTTTTATTAGTGTTGGGATAGATATTATTATTGGTATTTTTTTTTTCGAGACAGAGTCTCACTACGTCATCCTCGGTAGAATGCTGTGGCATCACAGCTCACATCAACCTTAATCTCTTGGGCTTAAATGATTCTCTTCCCTCAGCCTCTCAAGTAGCTGGGACTACAGGCACCAGCACAATACCCAGCTGTTTTTTGGTTGCAGTTGTCATTGTTGTTTAGCAGGCCAGGGCCAGGCTCAAACCCACCAGTCTCGGTGTATGTGCCCAGCACCCCACTCACTAAGCTACGGATGCTGAGCCTTATTATTGGTATTAGTGTTAGTTTTTAATGTTACTAACAATATTAGTATTAATACTAATACTATTACTGGTATTATATTTTCTTTCCTTCCATAATTATCATTACAGTGCTTCTAACCTGGATGACACCTCAATTTCATGTAGTCCAACTGCCTCCTTTCTGTAACAAAATTATCAGTGGTATTTTGAAGCAAAGTATTGAATTTTGTAGCTATCTCAGTAAAATTTCATTTTTTGATTTTATTTAATGGTCAGATCATTATTTTCAACAAAGCCAGAGATGATTAAAAGTGAAGTTTAACAAAACTAAAAGAAATATGAAAACATGATAAACATGTAGAAATTAAAATTAGTTCTGAGGTAATCTCTTACATAGAATAACAAAAATTTTATTTTATAATTTAGTTTATTTAGAGTTTTGTCTTTAAGGTTATGATTACTTTAAGTTTCTCATCTCAAATGATATTAAGAATCAGCATTTATTTCTCTCTTCTAAACATTTTTTCTCTAGTAAATTCTTTTCACCTGCCCCATGTCATTTTTATGTTAAGTAGTCTATTATTTGACATTTTTTCAGCATGCCCATTATTTTTCTTCCTCTCACTCACACTATAACAAATATTATAGACTTCACTAAATGCCCATAATCCCATGTTGAAGCTTTCCTGCTAGTGATACAGGTTTCACCCTCTGAATGCTGGATAGGGACCTCCCCCATTCTCTAGGTCTAGGTGAGCTCAGAAACCGGACCCCCATATCTAGGCACAGACTGCCCTTTCCAGGACACACCTTCTGGATTTAGGAAGGTTATGAGCAAAGCAGCTTCTTTGGGTGGTTCCAGCTTGAGTAGAGAGCACAAACACTAATCCCTTCCCTGAGAAGACCTGATAACCTTGCCCCAGGGGAGAAACTACATTCATTCATTTGTTAATACACTCATTATGTTTGTAAAGGTGCTTTTCCACCTACCAAGTCCTGGCCAAATGCAATATAGACCCCCAGACAAAGGGGGCCCTTGGGGGAGACTTTCAACTTGGTTGGGTCTTTCCCTTTTGCCAGAAGCTCCGGTGCTTTTTACTCCTTCTGCATTCCTTTCTGCCTAATAAAGTCCTATGTTACCATGGGTCCATTCTTTGAATCCCCAAGACCAAAGACCTACTGAAGAAGAAATTCTAGTAACAATGGCTTGACCTATTATACAATGGTTTACTTGATTCTAAGCACTGTGTTATTAGTGTATTGGTTTATTCACAACATACTTGTGTTTTTAAAAATAGCATATAAGAAAGTATAAATGACTATAAGGAATTTCTAAAACTAAAAAAGCTTCCAAAATTAATTCTATAACACTAGTTCATACTCTTCTAAAATATTCATTTGTGTATTTCAACCTTTTTGCCCAAATATATTTATGTACTTAATTCTGTATGTGTATTCATGTAATTGCTTTACAAATTTAGAATCACACTGAACAAACCGTTGTTTTGAAATTTCCTCTTACATATCTCAAAATATAAGAGCACAGACTTTGAACTTAGAATACTAGCCTTCTCTATTCAATAGTTCCATGAACTTAGTTGTGTCATATAATAACTGTGTCTTAGTTTCTTCATGTGTAAAATTGCAAGAATTATGGTCCTATATATCTCATAGAGCTTTTGTGAGGACTAAATTAATTAATAAAGAAGGTCTGATAATTAGGTTTTCACACTAATTGTAGAAAAAGGGCTACATAACTCATTACTGAGTATCACTAAAGCAATCTTCAGTGTATTCCCCCTGGGAAGCTATGCATTGATGCAGGTGCCTAGTCCACCCTTCAAAGCAATTTTGAAAATCTTTTTTAGAATGACCATAAGAGCTATCATTGTATGGCACACAAATCCTGCAACAACAATAATGAATGCCTTTCAGCGAGAGCTGCCACATATCAACACAAACACAGCTATAAGACACTGATATACCAAGATTATGAAACCTTACCATGTTGTTGGTACAGTACTGTTAATGCAAGTGAATAGTGGCATGTTTGCAAACTTAATTGTCAGACCTCATACTATGACACCTCTGATGGCCATTCACAAAAAGAGTTAGAAAATTGGTTTGAAGAGTAGACTATGTGCTGGTGTCACTGCATAGCTTCCCATGGGGAGTATTCTGAAGGTGAACATAACAATATTCAGCAATGAGGCATCTAGCACTTTTTCTAGGATGAGTTCATGAACTTAATTGTCAGACATCATATGTGAAGTACTTCTTTCTGACAGTGCCTGTCATTTTAAAAGCTGTGAAAAAGTATAAATTGTCAATATGAGCATTCTAGCATTACCATGTCACAATTTTATGCTATAACATAATGTTAATATTTTCAAACTTATTAATATATTACTCATGTGAATGTAAACTACTGTATCTAATCAATCCCTTTTCATTGGACATTTATTTCAATTCTAGTTTTGAACTATTGTATTACTATACTGAGCATACTTACACCTAAGTATTTCCTCATATACTATATGTCAGGCACAATGGCTGGATACATATGTGATTATTCAGTAGAAAATCCTACCATTTTCAGATATCACCCACAAAAGATGTCTATTATGTTTTTAATGTTTTACTTGTAAATATGGACAACAAAACAGGTTAGGTAGATTTTATTATTAATTTAGGCATACTTGGTATTAAAGCATTGACTCTTCCTAGCTATGTACTACTTCTATTTTTCTATATATTCAAATTTTGTACATACCCTGAAGTTTTATCTTATATAGGCCCATATTAATTTGTATTAATTATATCACTAATTATGTTTAAAAAACTGGATTTGCTACAGTTACATCTTCTTATTTAGTTTTCCATGGGAAACATATTCAAGCTTTGTATGATTTTTATTTATTTGTTTTACATCCATATTTTTCCTTGAACATAAGGAGTTAGAGTATAATTATAAAGTTGCATAAGATTTGAATATCTCTATTGGAAGACAATTATGAAAAACTCTAAATACTTAAATATTTTAAAATCCAAGTATGCAACTATAATATACTTAGAACTATGTATGTATTGCCTTATATTCAAATAAATAATGCAAAATATATTGACGCTATTTCAATTGTTATATTTAATACACTATAATTTATCATGTAATAAATTGAATACAATTCTGGCTAATTTTTATAGTCTCTGCCTTAATTTTATAGTATTCACTAAAAATGAAAGTATCTTCATTAGCCATTCTATTTATAATCTCTTTCAACAAGAAATGTTGACAGAAATTTTGAGATTTGTTTATGGTCGCATAGCTTTAAGAATGTATATGTGCCAGATTTTGGATGTAAGCTAAAGAACACTTAAAAAATGATGCATTATATAGTTTTTATATTTACATTACATGAACATATCCTCATAGTTGTTAGATAATTGCAAAACTTCATCTACCTTTCCCAATTATCCACTGAAAAGCTCAAACTTATGACCCGCCCCCTACGGCTCTTCCCGCCAGAGCTGTAACACCTTATTGGCTATTCTACAATCCCATCACCTCCCCTAACCAGTCAATATCAGGTGCCCCTGTCTTTTACTCTCTCTTTTTCTCCCCCTCTCTCCTCCGTGTGTCTTGTGTCTCTGTCTCTCTCTCTCCCCCCGCCGACCTTCTCTCCTCTCCTCTCTTCCCCTGTTTCTTTCTCTCTCTCTCTCCCCTTCTTCTTAATGCTGCTCTGCAGCTTCCCCCACCAATAAAGACGTTTCTTACAAGCCTTGGTGTTCTGTGAGGTTTATGCCAGTCGAGTGCCCCCCTTTCTTTACAGGTAAGAATCTTTGATATTGTTTAAGAAATGTGCCCAAGCTTACAAATACATTTGCTGTAAGGGTTCATGTGCTTCTTGATTATATGGATAGTACACTTTTCACTATATACTCCAAGAAACCCACAGTTTATATTTCTTTTAGGTCTTACTATGTTATTTTGAAAGTACCCAATTAATTTCACAAAATGTCATTCTGGTTAAATATTTACTACAACCCTATGCAAGGGCTTTGGAAATATTGTAGATGAACAAATAGAGGAGGATTTGTTTCAAGAAACGTGGAAATATTTGACATTAAGAAAAAAATCTGGTTCGGCACCTATAGCTCAAGTGGATAAGGCACCAGTTACATACAAGAGAGTTGGCAGGTTCAAATCCAGCCTGGGCCTGCCAAACCACAATGACAATTACCACCCCAAAATAGCCAGGCATTGTGGTGAGTGCCTGTAGTCCCAGCTACTTGGGAGACTGAGGTAGGGGAATTGCTTAAGCCTAGGAGTTGGAGGTTGCAGTGTGTGAGCTGTGATGCCACAACACTCTACCCAGGGCGATAGCTTGAGGCTCTGGCTCAAAAAAAAAAAAAAAAAAAGAAAAAAAGAAAGGAAAAAAGAAAAAAAATCTGTCAAGTATTATACAGAACTGTACAAAAACTCTGAAGAAAATCTGTATGTACTATGAAGCAAATAAGGAAAAGGTCAGGCTTCATACCTAACAATGTCCAGCGAACTCTTGTTATAACATGTATTTTCTAAACTATGTGAATAACCTTGAGCACTACGTAGGATAGATTCATTAATGAAAAATTACAGAGCAATCCTCAGAAATTATCAGTTAGTACTATATAAGAATAGTTCCTAATGAGTTCAACATAATCAGTGATTCTACCATAAACATAAAATGATAGAAATAAAAAGTAATTGGTCATTATAAGGAGATTCTAAGTGGGAACACCACATATTTTTTCAAAGGTAATCACTTTTCTTAAAGTTCAAATAAATAGAAAATGTTTTAATCATTCAGCCAAAGGAAGCAAAAAACACTTTTATAATAAGCAGATATTGGGTAAATGCTAACAAAATAAATAGCTATTGGGTAGCTCAGGAAAACCTAGACCAGAATTTTCTATTTAAGACAACTAATACTTCAAAAAAATCAGTTAAAATTAATCAATTTGCATCCATCATCTACTACATGTAAGGGCATGAAATTAACACTTATTTTCTATTTAATATGTGCCACATAGTACTAGAAGCTAGATTATTAGTATTATGAGCATTAGTATTTATTAATCTTTACAACTCTTGGAGAAAGATGACATTCGCTTAATGTATTATCTGAGAAAACTGGGAGTCACAGAGGTAAAAAAACAGTTTTAGCAATCATCAAAGCTCTCAGCCCCATTTGCAGTATTTTAATTTATAATTTTCAAGTGGGGAACCTGAAACCAGAGAGGTTTGGAAACCTGCAATGGTCACACAGGTAAATAGTTTGAGTGCAACTCCAAAATTAAAACTAGATTTCATTAATCTACCCGTGACATTCCAATTTTAGCATGCATGAGAATTACCTAGTTTAAAACAGAAATTGTTAAAAGGGAGGCTGCTGTCTTCTATCCTCAGCATTTTTGAATAAATAAGACTGTGGAGCCCAAGAGTTTGCATTTCTTAAGAGTTTGTATTTCTAAACAGTTCTAGGTGATGCTGCTGCCTTAATTCCAGGCACTACGTGTTAAAGACTACTCTGGAAGTAGTGGCTAAAAAGAACAAAGAAGTCTAGAAAATTTTGAAGTGAACAAAAGAATTGAAAACAGAACAGGTATATTGTCAGAAATATACTGGGCTACTGCAAGTTTGACGTAAAAGACAAAAGACAGCACATAGATGGAATGTTAGATCTTATCATAGGCATGACCAGAGTTGAAAAAAAGAAGTAAGGCTCCTTATTTCCTTTAACTTTATATTCAGTTTATCAGAAACAGAATAATGCATTTAAATTGACACTATGACTTTTCAATTACTGTTTTTGTTTGCATTCTGCATATCTTATTTTTAGTGATTAAAGAGCAATGACACAAAAATCCTTAATTAAACTTCTTTTCTTTTGTTTTTAATTTCTTTTTCCTATTGTTTTTGCTTTTAACCAACCTCATTTTAAGTGACAGACAGGGATTCCTTTCCCCTTTAATGTTAGAAGTATCAAGTAAATTGGATTTGAGATATTTAATTAAAACAGTTCACAGAAAAAATTGACTTGATGAAGGGCAGGTTAGTGTTCTGCAGCCCAATAGGAACAACATAAATAGAATAAACCTAAGGATTTAAGATTAAAATTTTTTTCAAAGTCAAGCCACAGAACACATTTGGAAAAGAACTAACAGTACAAAGACAAAGAATCAATATTAAAAAAAAAACTTTACTAGACAGACAGACAATACAATAATGCCTGTGAGCTGTAGAAAACACCAATGCCAGCTGCTAGGAATAAATTGTGATATGAAAATATTTTATAAAAAGGCATGTATCTATACATCATTACTTGCTGTAAATGCATTGATATATAGATAGGAAAATTGTAGTTTCAATATAGGGTATGATATTTGTTCAACGTCCAGAAGACTAATAAGTGGTCTAAGACTTATAAGTGGGTGTTTAAACTAAATAAGCATAGTATATAACCTATTTGTTGGAGATTAGAAAATATTTTAATAGAATATTTTGTATTAACCTTGATGAAATTAAAACACATTCTTCTCAATAAAGTACCACAAGAATGAAAAAGCAAATATCTAGTGTAGTCAGTGCTAACATGAAGCCAGTAGATGATCTAATTCACACCCACAAAGAAGAAAAACTCATTTCAATTCAAGTTGGAGGGAGGATAAATGAGGGAGGAGGGAAGTTGGAGGGATGATGTTAGGGGTGCACCCACTTAATGAACACAATGTAGTGGTACATGACACATCTTTTGGGTGCTGGACACAGCTACAAGAGGGATTTTACCCAATAAATTCAGATATTAATCCACATATGGTGACCTGGTTGTTTGAACTCTCACATTGACCTGAAATAAAAAAAAAAAGAATATAGAAAATTGGAAAAAATAGCATCCAGGACAGGAATTCTTAACAATTTTTGAGCCACAATTATATGATAAAGTACAGGAACTCTTTTTTCAGACTTACATTTTTAATAGATAAAATGAAATAGGATTTCAAAGGAAGTTATACTGAATTACTTATAAAATGTTCAAATGACTTATAAAATATTAAAAATTAATTATTAGGTAAATATGTGTTCATTAATGCCTCAGTAACAAAATTATGTGTGTAGATAGATAGATAGATAGATAGATAGATAGATAGATAGATAGATAAACAGGCATGTATGTCTATATAGAGGAATAGATAATAGACAGGTGATAGATAGATAGGTATAGGCACATAATATAAGCAAGTTAAAATTACTTTTAAGTATTTTAGTATGAAGGTAGTTGCTACTTAATTTGAATAAGTAAAGCAGCAGACTTTATGTTGGACATCCAATCAATGTTTTTAATTTATATTTTTTCTTTTATGGTTACAAAAGCATAAAATATCTACTTGCAAAGATATAGCATTCAATGTGAAGTTAAAGCTTTTATAGCTCTATAAAATGCAAGGATTGGTTTCTCATAATGACCACTATGATGTTTGTGTTCAATTCCAATTATAGTAAGTAAGTTCTTTCTAACATCAGTGAATTTATCTTTGGCTAGTTCAACATCTTTTAAACAGTTTATATCAGAAAAATGACTATGCATGATTCATCTTTATTTTTATCAATGTAGAAATACCTTTTAATAATGTTATGGTATGTTTTCAGATCTTACCAAATTCTGTTTTTAAATATATTGGCAAGGAATTGTTTATTTCCACTCAGTTATGTTAAAGCATTTCTACTAGAATTAAAAGTTTACAAAAGTGTATGATTCTTTTCTGCTTTTTTGGTAGCCTAGCCAAGAAGCTGATGTATTTCTTGGTAATACCAAGAAAGCCTGGAATCTTTCAGAATGTCCATATGATGACTTCAGGATTTTGAAAGATTTATCATATTCACATGGTTAAAAATATTTGTCAAGCAAATTAATCAATCCATAATATTCTCTTTTTTTTCCAAATTGTTCCAAGAGTGATTATTTTCAGAAATAGTGAAAATTCTGTCTATAGCTTAAACCACCATTGCAGGACTGTTCATGAAAGCAATGGACTTCCATCTGAATACTATATTCTACTCTTATTTTAAAAAATAATTAAAATGACTTTATTTAGAAATCTGCATGTGATTTTATTGTTAATATTTTCGTCTCTTGACAAAATTTCTTTCAGGCTCCTTGCAAAAGTTGTTGCCAGTGAATGTCTCTGTAAATGGCAGCCTGATAATGACATAAGAAGATTCCTTTTTTCAATAAAGTATCAAAGAAAAGAAGAGAGAGAAAGCAGAGCAGGAGCTTAGAGAAGTATGAGATGCCACGAAGCATTCAGATATGTGGATAATAGGAATCCCTAAGGGGAAAGAAGACTGTCCTGAAGGTATGGAAGCCATACTGAAGAATATCATAAATGAAATCTTCCCAAGTTTTACAAAGGATCCTGACACACTCCTTTCAGATGGATACTGAAACTTGGGTCATCTCAACTCAAACAGAGCCTTTCCAAGGCATATGGTAATGAACCTGCCAAAGTCAAAAGGAGAAAATGCCACAAGGAGGTAGGAATAAGTGCCAATTGACTTACAAAAGCAGAGCCATTGGGATGACAGGAGACTTTTCAACTGAAACTTTCCAAGCCAGAAGAGCATGGTCATCCACCTTTAATATCCTTAAACAAAATAATTTTCAGCCCAGAATCCTGTATCCTGCTAAACATAGCTGCAAATTTGATGGAGAAAGCAAGTATTTTGCAGATAAACAAGCACTAAGTAAATTCATCACTACAAGACCAGCTCAACAGGAAATACTTAAACTAATTCTCAGTTCTGAACACCACAATGGACCACCAACAAAGTAAACACTTAGAAGCCATAGGCCACAGCTCAGCTTTCACAATGGCACAAAGAATGAAATCACACAACAAACTATCTCATAATAAGATGAATAGAATTCCACCACACTTATCAATACTCTCAATAAATGTCAATGGATTGAATTCCCCTCTGAAGAAGCACAGGCTGGATGATTGGATAAAAAAACACAAGTCAACAAAAAAAAGAGAGGAAAGGTGTTTAATAATTGTAATTATTAAACATTTGCAAAAATATTTGGAAAAAATTGCATATGCCTATAATTAAAAAAAAAAAAATACCCACAAGCCATCTATATGCTGTCTTCAGGAGACAAACTTTGCCCTGAAAGACAAATCAAGACTCAGGGTGAAGGAACGGAAAATAATGCTGCAAACAAATGGAAATCAGAAGAAAGGAGGGGGTGCAACCTTATTCTCAGACACAAGTGGATTCAAAGCAACTTTATTTAAGAAAGACAAAGATAGACACTTCATACTGATCAAAGAAATAATACAAGAAGAAGATATCTCAATTTTAAACATTTACGAGTATTCAATGTACTCAGCCCTACTGTGAAGCTAATTTATAGCTGTCGTATGAATGGTATAACCCAACTATAACACAAGAATATGGGGAAAGGGGCAAGGGTAGGGAGATGAGAGGGGAGGTTGGGGTAGAGGGAGGGTAACTGGTGGGGCCATACTTATGGTGCATCTTAGAAGGGTACAGGTGAATCTTGCGAAATGCAGACTAAAAATGTCTTCATATAATAATGGGGAAATTGCCAGGAAGGCTATGTTAATCAGTTTGATAAAAATAGTTAAGATTGTATATGAAACCAGTACATTATACCCCTTGATTGCCCTATTGTACACAGCTATGATTTAATGATAAAGATAATAAAATTAAAAAAAAAACATTTATGCACCTAACTTAAATGCTCCCAGATCTTGAGGGGTCTGAGTAATACGATATCTTTAATAATCCTTAATAACCCTGGACTTCAACACCCCTCTGACAGAACTGGACAGATCCTCTAAACAGAAACTAAATAAGGATACAAAGGACTTAAATGTGACCCTAGAATAAATTGAATTAATGGACATACAGAACACATCATCCCAAAGTAAAAGAATATACAGTTTTCTCATCAGCTCATGGCACATACTCCAAAATAGATCATGTCCCAGAATACAAATCAAACCTCAGCAAAAGTAAAGGAATAGAAATTATTCCATGTCTCTTCTCAGACCACAAGGCTATAATGGTGAAGCTCAACTCCAAAACTAATGTTCAACCATGTACAAAGCCTTAGAAACTAAAAAGCAGTCCTGAGAAGAAAATTTATTGTGCTTGATACCCACCTTTGAAAAACAGAAAGTGAGGGCATCAGCACACTCACAAACCATCTTAGGAAATTGGAAAAAGAAGATCAATCTAACCCTAAATCCAGAAGAAAAAAAAGGAAATGGGCAAAATTCAACCCAAGATTAATAAAATTGAAAATAAAAAAAAAATTCAGAAAGTTAATGAAACAAAAGTTGTTTTTTTTTGAAAAAGTAAATAAAATAGATAAACCTTTGGCTGGACTAATTAGAAACAGAAAAGTAAAGGCTCTAGTAACCTGCACTAGGAATGATAAGGGGGAAATAACAACAGATGCCACAGAGGTACAAGAGATTATCTCTGAATACTACAAGAAATCCTACGCCCAGAAATTTGACAATGCAGAGGAAATGGATCAATACTTGGAATCATACCCTCCCCCTGGTCTTAATCAAGAAGAAATAGATCTTTACAGACCAATTTAAAGTACTGAGATCAAAGAAACAATAAAAACCTCCCACCAATAAAATGTCCTGGATCTGATGGCTTCATCCCAGAAGTCTCTAAAACCTTCAAAGACGAACTTATTCCCATACTGAAGAAATTATTCCAAAAACTTGAAGAGGAAGGAGTCTTCCCCAACACATTCTATGAAGCAGACATCAATCTGATACCTAAACTAGGGAAAGATCCAAGAAAAAAAGAACTACAGACCAATTACACTAATGAATACAGATGCAAAGATTCTCAATAAAATTCTAGCCAATAATGCAGCCTTAAAAAATGATGGAGACTTTACCTTTTTAATGTTTACATGGAAGGACCTGGAACATAATCTCCTGAGTAAAATGTCTCAAGAATGGAGGCAAAAGTATTCAATGTACTCAGTACTTCTATGAAACCAACTTATATTTACTCACACTTTCTTATGAAAGATAGAACACAACAATATCCCAGGATGAAGGAGAGAAATGGATTGGTAAGGGAAGGGAGAGAGGAGGTTTGATAGAGGGAGGATAAAAGGCGGGACCGCACCTATGGAGCATATTCAAAGGGTACAAGTCAAATCTGTCAAATGTAGAACATAAATGTCTTAACACAATAATCAAGTAAATGAGATGAAAGCTATGTTGATTGGTTTGATGTAAGTACATCAGATTATATAAAAAAACACATTGTACCCCACATATGCATAAATGTATTCATGATCTAAGTGTACATGACTTAATAAAAAATATTCTAATCAATAGATTACAGCTTATCATTAAAAAAGTTATACACCATGATCCAGTAGGGTCCATTCCAGGAATGCAAGGCTGGAAATATGCAAATCCATAAATGTAATTCACAGTATCAACAGAAGCAAAAACAAAGACCAAATGATCCTATTGATAGATGCAGAAAAAGCATTCAATAAAATTCAACATCTCTTTCTAATTAGAACTCTGAAGAATATAGCCATTGGTGGCACATCTCTTAAACTGATCGATGCCATCTATGAGAAACCCATAGCTAATATTATACTGAATGGAGTACAACTGAAAGCTTTTACACTCAGTTCTGGATTAAGACAAGGTTGTCCTCTATCACCACTGCTATTCTATGCACTAACATAGTGCTGGAAGTTTTAGGCAATACAATCAGGCAAGAGAAGGAAATAAAGAGCCTCCAAATGGGGGCAGAGGAAGTGAAACTCTCCCTGTTTGCTGATGATATGATCTTATACTTAGAGAACTCCAATGTCTCAACCACAAGACTCCTGGAATTTAACAAAAAATACAGTAAAGTCTTAGGATATAAAATCAATGTCCAAAAATCATAACCTTTGTATGTGCCAATAACAACCAAGATGAGGATGTAATCAAGGGCACAATTCCCTTCTCAGTAGCTTAAAAAAAGTACCTAGTAATATACCTCACAAGGGGAAAGGGAGGGGAGGGGAGGGGAGAGTATGGGTGGAGGGAGGGCAATTAGTGGGATCACACCTACGGTGCATCTTAGCAGGGTAATGGTGAAACTTATTAAATGTAGAGTATCAATGTCTTCATATAGTGATCAAGAAAATGCCATGAAGGCTATCTGTAACAGTACGATCAAAACATTTCTGAATGTATATGAATCGTGCCCTATGATTGCACCAATGTACAGAATTATGATTCAATAAAATTATAAAAAAAAAAAGAGTTGAAGGACCTCTATAAGGAAAACTATGAACCTAAAGAAAAGAAATATCAGAAGACATTAACAAATGGAAGAACATACCATGCTCATGGCTGGGAAGAATCAAAACTGTTAAAATGTCTATACTTCCCAAAGCAATCTACAGATTCAATACCATCCCTTTTAAAATACCAACATCATACTTATAAAAAATAATTCTTCATTTTGTATGGAATTAGAAAAAATCTCGTATAGGCAAAGGCAATTTGTACTAATAAAAAAAAAAGCTGGGGTATCAGCCTATCAGACTTTAGGCTGTACTACAAGGCCATAGTGATTAAAACAGTGTAGTATTGGCACAAAAATAGAGAAGCAGACATCTGGAACTGAATATAAAATAAGGAGATGAAACTAACATGTTAAAGCTACCTAATCTTTGATAAACCAATCAAAGACATACACTGGGGGAAAGAATCCCTATTCAATAAATGGTGCTGTGAGCACAAGATATCCACATGTAAAAGACTTGAAACTGGAGCTGTACATGTCCCACCTCAAAAAAATTGATTCAAAATGGATTAAAGACCTAAATCTAAGGCGCAGAACAATAAAAATTCTCAAAGAAAGTGTGGGAAAAACACTTCAAGTTATTGGCCTGGGGAAAAACTTTATGAGGAAGACTTCCATGGCAATTGCAAGAACAATAAAAATAAACAAATGAAAGTTAATTAAACTGAAAAGCTTCTGTACAGCTAAGGAGACAACAACCAAAGCAAATAGACAACTTATGCAATGGGAAAGGATATTTGCATATTTTGAATCAGACAAAAACTTAATAACTAGGAACTACAGATAACTCAAATTAAGCAACATAAAAAGGGCCAACAATCCCTTATACCACTGGGCAAGAGAGAGTAATAGAATTTTCTCTAAAGAAGACAGACGAATAGGTAACAAACATATGAACAAATGCTCATTGTCCACAATTATTAGAGAAATGCAAATCAAAACCACCCTGAGATATCATTGAACCCCTGTGAGAATGACTCACATCACAAAATCTCAAAACTGCACATGCTGTCGTGCATGTGGAGAGAAGGGAAGATTTTTACACTGCTCGTGGGACTACACACTAATACAGCTTTTTTGGAAGGAAGTATGGACAAATCTTAAAGAACTCAAACTAGACCTCCTATTTGATCCTACAATTCCATTACTGAGCATCTACCAGGAGAGAAAACATAAAGACACTTGCACTAGACTGTTTATCCCAATTCTATTTACAATCGTCAAAATGTGGAAACAGCCTATATGCCCATCCACCCAGGAATGAACAAGCTGTCGTATATGCATACCATGGAATACTATTCAGCCACTAAAAATATGGAAACTTTACATCTTTTTTATTAACCTGGATGGAAGTGGAACACATCACCCTTAACGAAGCATTACAAGAATGGAGAAACAATAATCCTATACATCAATTCTGATATGAGGCAATTAATGACCTAGCACATGGTGTGGGATGGGGGATGAGGAGAGTGAATGGGGGAAGGAAAAAGGGGTTGGGAGTCACAGGGACTGGTACCCCTTTTGGGGGCAGAACATTATTATAAGAGGGTCTTTATCTAACACAAGCAATCAATGTAACCTGGTTCTTTGTACCCTCAATGAATCCTCCACAATAAAAAAATAATAATAAAAGAAACAAAACAAAAAGAAAAACATATCACACCACTTGAGTAAGGAACCATTTCTGATTTTGTCCTCTGGTTATGTCCACAAGCTATCTTGATCTATTCAAGTCTCCATGACTTTGCTAAAGTCTTTGCAATACTGTGGGGCTCCTAATAGTAAACAATCACATGAAAGATCTAATAACAACCCTAATTTTAAAGTAACAATGAACACACATGAAATTTAAAAACTGAAGTGTGAGAGGAAAATATCATTAAATCACAGGTATCTTTGTTACTGTTTTTTATTACCTATATTTACAATGAACAAAAGACCATGCCATCAATTAAGGGGACTCTTGAATTGGTCTAGGGATTCCAGTTCAAGGAGTCCCAGTCAAGTGTGTTACCCATGGATAGAACTGTACCTCATAATTATACTTTTTTTATAGACAAATTGTCTTTTCCATTATCTCCAGGTGAATTATTAATTTTGAAGTAATTTGCATGACTTTTTCCATTTTTTTCAAGTGGATTTAAGCCTGGAGTAAATTAACATTCTGTTTTCTTGTTTATTTCATTTTGTTTTCATATTTCACTCAAATCCTATTCCAAATTATGTGAAGAAAGGGGACATTTAAGATTTCGTCTCTTATTCAGACTTAACTTCTAGTTAAGGTACATTTAAATTAAAACATTCAGTGACCTCACAAGACAACTATAACATGTATGAATTAGACAAATAACAAGCTTTATCTTATAAGTAGTAGAGGAAGAGTCAGAGGACAAAAATTGATGTAGCAACTATGAACCAGGATGCAAAAAATAAATACTTAAAAATGTTAACTCCTTTGTCATTTCCTCACAATATAAGTGTGTTGAATTTTTAGAATATGAAAGTCATCATATTTTTCATGTATAATGTGTACTCCTTGTCCAAGTTTTTGAGGGAAAATAAGGATGCACATTATACATAGGAAGTACTACTTCTATATCCATATACATGTTTTCATTTTTTTTATTTATGAGTATGTGTTATGTGTAAGTCTAGAACAAACAGCAATATCCAATGCAAAATAATACCCTGAAATACAATAATTGTGCTTCCCCTGCTAATCCTCTCCAAAGCTACTCCCTCACAGGGCAGTAACAGGAACTACCAGCCTACCCGGCCAATTGCACTAGACATTGCCACTACCACCACCTTGGAAGCTGGCATGCCAGTGATGGAAACACAATGGTTAATAGCATCAGGAGCTCAGCCAAAGGAGAGCAGAATTGGATACACAGTGGTGAATTTTTCTCTGAGAAGCATGAGAAGCAGCCACTGAGGAGATACTGGTTGATCCAGATGGCAGTTGAGAGTAGTCCAGAGGACCTGAACTCCCAACCTCCCACAGGTATCTTCTCCCAGCCACGCCTCATCTGCACATCTTCTCATTTTCTATTCTTACACATGTTCACTGGTGGGAAGATATCCAAGGCTATTCTGCTGAAAACCCTGTGGGCTTATTTTCCATGAAGCTGGCATGAGGGTACAGGGATGGTCTTGACCACTTGTAGCTCCTCACAGTATATCCTTGCCTTTTCCAGACTTCCTTATCTTTCCTGCAGCTGGCCCTATTCTGGGACCCCTGAGACATCATGTTGAGGTTAAGGCAAGAGAAGTTTATGGATTGGATCAAGAGTATAAACATAAGAAAGGTTTCAATGATTAATTCAAGAGTCTGGATCTGAGCAACAGGAAATCTCAACTTACCATCAACTAAAATGAAGAAGGTCTCATGATAATCAGGTTTGTAGACTATTTTTGGACATGCTGCCTTTGACATATTTGTTGGGTATCCAAATGTAGCTATATGGTAAGAAGTTGGTCAAGGAAGTCTAGAAAGTGGTTTTAACTGGAAATATATAGGTGGGAGTCATCACTATAAAAAAAGAATTTAATATTATGAGGCTGGCTAGATAACATCACAAGAGGATAATGAAGGTGCGTAAGGAAAAGAAGACCTAAATCTGAGTTATGAGTGACTCCAATGCTAATATGTTATAGAGAGAAGATGAATAAACAAGAGACTTAGAAACATTGGCCATGATCAACATTGGATGACTTTGATATTCTTAAAGTTAAATGGAAAAGTTTATTAGGAGCCAGGAATGATTAAACAAGATTACTGTTGAGAAGTGACTACTGAATTTCACAACAGACAAATGTCTACTGGAGTAAAGAGAATGAAAAATTAATGGCAGTGAATTTGAGATAGAATGAGAAAAAAGTAATTCAAAGCATTGTGTATGGTGTACAGTTTCAAGAAATATTGCTGTTGGTAGGGAACAAAGAAATGAGACAGTAAGTAAGTATAAGGAGCCAAGAGGAGCTTTTTGTTTGTTGTTAAGATTAGAAGAGTAAGAGTATGCTTGCTTGTATTTCAATGAAAATACAATAAGAAGGAAACCATCAATAATTAAGGAAAGGGGGAGAATTGTTGGAGTTTTAGCCTTTGGTAGTCAAGAATAAAAGGATATCTAGTGCATATACATAGAGGGTTTGGATGTAATTAGGCACAGGGATAGTTCACCTATTAAAACAAGATAGATGCATATGTTGATAAAAGTCTATGGAAGTTTGTTTTATACAAATTTTGTTATAGAAACTTTCAAATAAATAAAAAAGTAGAGAAAAGGTAGCATTATTTGTCTCATTTCATCAAGAAAATATTTCTTGTTGGACTGTTAGAATGTAAATACCAGACATCATAACATTTCACTTATACGTTTTTCTGTATTTGTTTCCAGCAGACTTTTTCTTTGATCATAACTGTTATATCATTTTCAGTAATAACACATATAAAAATAATCCTACAATAGGTGGGGCATGGTGGCTCATGCCTGTATTCCTAGCATCTGGAAAACTGAACGGATGGATCGCTTGAGCTTAGGAGTTCAAGACAGCTTGAGCAAGAGTGAGACCCCATCTCTAAAAATCTCTGGGCGTTATGGCAGTGCCTATAACCACAGCTACTTGGAAGGCTGAGACAAGAGAATTGCTTGGGACCAGGTATTTCAGGTTGCTGTGAGCTATGATGCTACAACACTGTACTGAAGGCAACAAAGTGAGAAAATTCCCATAATATTCTCTAGTTCCAATTCCACATATTTCAACAATTATCTTAAAACTGTCTATGTACATTGAATAACATCAATGAAGATCTAAACCAAGTTCATATGTTGCATTTGGTTAACATATTTCTTTAATCTATTTTGGTGTATAATATCTTTCTTATCATGCCACTTATTTGTTGATGAATTCAGGCCATTCATTTTCTAATATTTTCTAAATTTGGCATGTGTCCATATCCATTCTTGTGGTATCATTCAAAATGTTTCTCTTGCTCATGTTTCTTCAAAACTAGTAAATTGATCTGGATACTTGATTGATTCAGATCTTATTCTTTAGTAAGATTGCTTAATAGATTTTATTATGTGCTTTCTATCGACTTAAACCATAATGTTGTCTTGGCTCAATTGTAAACCTGATCCTTTCATTATAAATGTTATCAGTATTTCACCTAATGGTCTAATTCTCATTGCCTAGATCTATTGTTTCATTAGAAGTTGCAAAATGCTATCTTTTCTAATTTTAATATTCTTTCTATTATATTAGCTAAAATTATTCTATATGAAATAACTTTTTCCTTTGCCTATCTAATTACTTCACAAAGAAAGAGCAAAATATAAATACTTGAGTATTTCTACTTATCATTTTTTTGGAGTAATGAGTTGGTACTTAGCAACCTCTAATGATTACATGTGTGATTACTCTTTTAGGAATCATTAGAGAATCTTAGAATTTTAAAATAAATCTATGCATTTCAATGCATTTTAATCATCTTTTTTCATACTCCAGTCATCTCATCTTTAGGCAATTCCTATCTTTTTAGGAATTTTATTTTATTTTAAATTAGGAAATAATAATTGTAATATTTGTGGGGCATAGTGTCATATTTGTGGTATTTCCATACATGTATATTTGTGGAATGATCTATTTAATAATTTCTTTGCTTCCTGGTGCAGTGATATCACCCAGACTCATCATGTGGTTTTCTTGCTTCAGACATGGAACTAATAATTTCTCCAAAGTGTTCTAGTTTTCTTTAGTGAGAAATAATATTTAAAAATCATATTCAGGTCAAAAAGCATGCTCAATATTATTAGATTGTTATTGCTTTTAGTCTATCTCTTCCAACAAAACTAGAATACCCTATAATTTTTTATAAATTGAAACATAAATGGTGAACTTTTCTGCTATTTTCTCTTAACATTTAATATCACGGGGTTTTCTTTCTCTTCTTTTATATGGTATCTTTAATTTTCCTCTTACACAGAAAGTATTTTCCTACTATACTATTAGCATAACTAATTATGTTATTTGTTGCACAATATATTGAACATAGATTCAAAATAGCAATACTGATATTTATACTAAAAATAAATTGCACCTAGGATTTCCTTGCCACATTTAGGTTATAAACCATTAGAATCTATGGGAAACAATCAGGCTTTAAAACACTTTAAGTAATCCTTTATATGTTTGTATAAATATATTGATATACATTTAGAATAATTTACTTCACTGTTTTCAATTCTTAAGGTGTTCTCTTTTCTCTCTGATTTAATCATAATTTCAATTATGTAAAACATTTATAGGATTATAAAGTCAAAATTATAAAGAAGGTATATTTACTTTATGTTTTTATCTTCACCATAAGAATTCATCTATTACTATGGTTTAAACATTTCATTATTTTCTTTTTTTAATAAAAATGTCTTGTCACTTGCTTTTTTTTTTTTTTTTTTGCAGTTTTTGGCCGGGGTTGGGTCTGAACCCACCACCTCCGGCATATGGAGCTAGCGCCCTACTCCTTTGAGTCACAGGTGCCACCCACCACCTGCTTTTTTCAAACAAACCTAAATATCATTTCATAGTAACAAGTAAAGACAGTGTCTTCATTTGCCTTTTTGCAGAAAATGTGTATTTCATTTCATTTGTGGATTTATTAGAATTTATTTAACCTCAGCCTTATTTAGGGACATGCAGAATTTTTCCTTGCCTTTGTCATTGAAAATAGTGCTATAATCATTATGCTTGTTCTTATTCATTTAGTTTTCTACAAAGGTAACTTTGAAGGGACCCATCTTACTCTTAGAAACATCTTCTTTTCTGTTGATTGTGAGCTTTGTTCTACAATAAATATATATTGATGATGACCGCTTTGTGTTTGCTATCATTTGGTAATTGGCTAGTGCTCATTCTGGGCACTAAGAACCAAAAACCAGGGAACATCTTCTTTGAGAGTGACCTAACACAAGCAATCAGGTATACCCAAAGTATTACCATCAAGGGGAAAAATATGAGGGTGACAGTGGCCGTTTTAGTAGAAATGTTACTAGCCGTACGAGCATAGTCATATGTCTTTGAGCCCTAAATTCTGTATCCTGCTACATTAAGTTGCATATTCAATGGAAAACTCAAACTTTGATAAGCAAACACTGAGCAAATTTGCCACTACAAGATCAGTTCTTCAGGAAGTACTCAGACCCATACTAAACACAGACAATGACAATAGACTACTAGCAAAGTGAGGACACCCAGAAACTAAAGGACAAATTCTAACCTCCACAATGGCTGAAGTGATAAAGCTAGGCAGTATACCCCCACAAATTAAGAAAAACCTAACACCAAAATATGTAGAAATCCTCTCACTAACTGTGAATGACTTGAATCACCATCAAAGAGGAACATGTTGACTGAATGGAAAAAACAAAATAAAAAGCACAGCCAAAAAAGTATGTTTATTCAGGAAATATACCTTACCTCCATGGCAAAACAAGAATCAGAGTAAAGGGTTGGAAAAAATATTCCAGGCAAATAAAAAAATTAGAATAAAATAATATTCTCTTGTAGGAGACGGAGCAACAGGCTTGTAGGAGCAGTCACCAGTTCTTGAGGGAGGCACTGGGTGAGTGACAATCTCCTAGCCAGCATAGATATGTTTTGCAGCCCAGAGCCAAGCCCTCAAGCAACCACGTGCATTAATGAAATAAGATCGGTGACTCATTAGCAAGTAGGTAAGTAGGTGTTGGACTTTGAACATTTGTGGTCCAACAGGGTAGGAGTTGAGCCCATGGGGAAAGAGCACATAGGGATCATTAAGCCTGTAGCTCCTGTATGTGGGCACCCCCCACACCTGTTGTATACTGTTTCAGTAAAAGGCCATGACAGAGGTTACTTAGGGCTTCCCTGCACCTATGAGAAGTCCAACTCTTGAAAACATTGTACTTCTAATCTGTGTACCAGCTGTTTCCTTTGTGCAGTGACAGGGTGTCATAGCAGCACCAACAAGGGTGACAAGGTGGCATAGTGCCACTGACATCTCTATTTTATTTGCAGATACATAAGGCTTTAAGGCAAAAAAGCAAAGAAAGGCAGAGATGGACACAGTACACTGGTCATGGGAACAATACAATAAGAAGAAATTTCAATACTAAATATTTATGCACACAACTTAAATATTTCAGATATATTAAAAAATCATAACTGGTATGAACAATATGATATCCTGCAATACCAAAGTAACTAGGTATTTCAACACTCCACTGACAGATCTAAATAGATTCCCCAATTATAAACTAAAAAAAAAGAAGTGATGGACTTAAACACAATTTTAGAGCAAATTGGCTTAGCAGACATTTAAAGAACATTCCACTCCAACAATACTAAGTATACATGTTTCTTGTCAGCTCACGGATAATTCTCATAAGTGATATTATCATAAGACACAAATAAAATCTAAAAAATTAAAATAACAGAAATTATATCTTATATCTTTTTGAACCATCGTGGAATAAAAGTAGAATTCAACTCCAGAAAAACCTTCACCTCCTCACAAAGTCATGGAAACTAAATAACCTTATGCTGACTGACAGGTCAAGAAGGAGATAAAGAAAAATGTTATTAGATTCCTTGAGCAAAATAACAAAGAAGCAACAAACTATCAAAGCGTGTGAGATACTGCAAAAGCAGTCCTAAGAGGAAAATTTATCATATTAAATGCTCACATCCAAAAATGAGAATCACAACTCACGAACATCATAAATAATCTCAAGAAGTTGGTAAAGGAAAAGCAATCCAATCTCAAACCAAGCATAAGGAAAGAAATAACCAAAATTAAATCAGAATTAAATGAAATCAAGAACAAAAGAACCACTGGGATGATTAGCAAAATAAAAGTTTGGTTCTTTGAAAAGATTAATACAATCAATAAACCTTTGGAAAGATTAACTAAAAGGATAAAACCAAGATCTCTAATAATCTCAGTCAGAAGAAAAAATAACAACAAAAATCACAGAGACTCAAAAGATCACCACTGATTTCTACAAAAAACTATATCCCCAGAATACTAAAATGTAGAAAAAATGGACAGATATCTGAAATCACACCACACTCCTGGATGTAACCAGAGAGAATTAGAAATCTTGAAAATATCAAAATCAAGCACCAAAATTGCAACAACAATAAACAACAAAAGGGGAAACAACTCCATTTATCATTGAGCAAGAGACACAAAAAAACCCTTCTGTAAAGAAGACAGACAAATGGCCAAAAAGCACAAGAAAAAATGCTTATAATTCCTAATCATAAGAGAAATTGAAATAAAAATAATTTTCAGATATCACCTAATCTCAGTGAGAATAGCCCACACTAAGCTTAACTTTCCAAAGTTCCAAAGCTGCAAATGCTGGTGTAAATTTGAGAACAGGAAACACTTGTACACTGTTGCTGGGATTGTAAACTAATACTGCCCTTTGAGATGTCATCTGACTCAAGTAAGATTAGCCCACATCACAAAATCCCCAAACTACAGATGTTGGTATGGATGTGGAGAAAAGTGAACACTTCTGCCCTGCTGGTGGGAATGTAAACTAATATGTTCTTTTTGGAAAGAAGTTTGGAGATCACTTAGGGATCTAAAAATTGACCTACCATTCAATCCTGCAATTCTTCTATTAGGTATATATCCAGAAGACCAAAACAAATCACTTCATAACAAAGATATGTGCATCAAAATGTTTATTACAGCCCAATTCATAATTTCTAAGTCATGGAAGAAGCCCAAATGCCCATCAACTCATGAATGGATTAATAAATTGTGGTATATGCACATCGTGGAATATAATTCAGCCTTTAAAAAGATGGAGAATTTACCTCTTGCATGTTTACATGGATGGAGCTGGAACATATTCTTCTTAGCAAGGTATATCAAGAATGGAAGAAAAAGTATCCAATGTACTCATCTCTACTATGAAACTAATATATAAGTACCCACACTTCCATATGAAAGCAATAACCCATCTACAGCCCAAGATGAAGGGGAAAAAGAGGGGAGAGGAAGGAAGGGTGGAGGATCGGTGGATGGAGAGTAATTGTAGGGACCACACCTATGGTGCATTTTACAATGGTACATGTCAAATCTACTAAGTGTAGAGTATAAATGTCTTAACACAATAATTAAGAAAGCATGGTGAAGGCTATGTTAACCAGGTTGATGAAAGTACTTCAAACTATATATAAAACCATCATATTGTACGCCATAAATGCATTAATGTACACAGCTATGATTTAATAAAACAAAAAGAAGAAACATGGAGAATCCTCAAAGATTTAAAAGTAGACTTTCCACTTGATTACACTATTAGGTATCTAACCAGAAGGAAAAATTTTGTTTACCATGAGGACATTTGCACTAGAATGTTTGTCATTGCTCAATTCATAATAGCAAAGATGTAGAAACAACCCAAGTGCCCTTCAACCCATGAATGGATGAGTAATCTCTTCTATATATGTACTATGTAATATTATTTAGACATGAAAAAAACGTAGACTTCACATCTTTTATCTACTTTTTTGGATTTAGAGATCATCCTCCTAAGTAAAGTACCAGAAAAGTAGAAAAATAAACATCCAATGTACCCAATAATAATTTGAAACTAATAGATGAACTACTACATGCCAACCAAGAAAAAAAAAAATACAACTTAAGTATATGAGGGTGGTAGCAGGAGGCTGGAGGTGGAGGGTAAGGAGGTTTGTGTTTGGTGAGCTATCACCTAATGAGTGCATTGTAGGTGTATATGGTACATTTTCTGGGTCAAGGGCTCAAGTACAACTTTAGCTTTTACCTAACAAATGCAAACAAATTGTAACCTAATTGTTTGTACCTATATAATTAATCTAAAATTTACAAAGAAAAATTTTTATTTAAAGTACTTGATAGAATTTTATTATGAAAGCTGAAGGAAAAAGCTATAAAGATTATTTAAAAACAAGTGCTATAATTCTTCATATCTCTGGCTAATGGATGCTTCTCCTAAGTACAAGTATTTGATTAAAATAATGGAAAGGGAACCTATTTCAGGATCTCAAACATCTGCCCATCCATAGTTGTACAGTATATGTTCCAGAAATGTAAATGTATACTTGATTATCAGTTAAAAATGAGCAGTTATAAAATAATTGAGAAATGAAACAAATTAACAAACCAATAAAATTTGTATTTCAACAGGGCTCTCAGTTTCATGTCATAGTATTGAACAGAGAACAACATCAAGAGGAGAAGACTCTAAAACTATCATCTTATCTAATCATTTCAAATGTTATGGGAGGAGGCACAACATCCCTGGATAAAGCCCATTGGATTGTGATGTACCAGTTTTTTTTAAAATGTGTAGCTGTATTCTGATTACTGGGATTTTATTAATGTTTTTTGTGTCAATATTTTTGAATAATATTGTTCTTTAGTTTTCTGTTTTTGTGGAATCCTTTCCTGGTTTTGGTATGTGGATGACATTTTCTTTGTAGAAGGAATTGAGTATGGTTACTTCCTTCTCAGTGTTTTGGAATAGGTTCTGCTATATATGTGTAAACTCATCTTTGAAGAATTGGTAGAATTCGGGTGTAAAGCAATCTGGTCCAGTAATTTTCTCTGTTGGAAAAATTTTTATTCTTGTTGAAATTTTGGTGATTGATATTGGTCTGTTCAGAATCTCTAATTCTTTCTGATGGAGATTAGAAAGGTGGTGTGATTCCAGGTATTGGCCAATTTCCTCCACATTTTCAAATTTCTGGCCATAAAAGGATTCTTAGTAATTCACTGATGATCTTTTGTATCTCTGTGGTATCTCTTGTTTTTCTCTCCTTTGTATTTCTGACTGACATTATTAGAGACCTTCTTTTTATGTTTCTAATTCATCTTCATATGGGTTTACTAATTTTATTAATATTTTCAAAGAACTATCTTCTGTTTTTTTGCTGATCTTCCAAGTGGTTCTTTTATTCCCAATTATATTTAGTTCTGATCTAATTTTTATTTTCTTCTACTGGATTAGGGATAGGATTGCTTTTCCTTTTCCAGGTACCTCAGATGATTCATAAGGTTCTGGAATTGTACTCTTTCTGATTTTGGGATGTAGGAAGTTAGTATGATAAATTTCGATCTTAGGACTACCTTTGCAGTATCCCATAAGTTGTCATGGTGAGGAAATTAATTCCATTTTGTTTGAGGACTCTAACAGTTTTGCTCTTTATCTTCTCCTTGACTCAGCTGTCATTCAGCATAAGGTTGTATAGTTTCTATGATTGTGTGGGGATGAAGGTATTTGTTTGGGCTGAGTTCTACTTTTTTTTTCCATGATGATCTGAAAAGATACAGGTATTTCTATCCTTTTAGATTTGTTGAGATTTGATTGTGTCCTCAGATATGATCAATTTCAGAGAGTGATCCATGGGATGATGAGAAGAGCATCTATTCGATATTATTGGGGTGGAATTTTCTTTAAAAATTGACTAAAAACACTTGTTCTAAAATTGTGTTTAAGTCCATTGCTTCTTTCCTTTGTTTCTACTTCAGGGATTGTCTAACTCTGTCAGAGGGGTGTTGAAGTCCCCAATTACAGTGGTGTTATAGGTTATCATATTATTTATATTGGTTCAGATTGATGTTATATAATTGGGAGCATTTTAATTGGGTGAATGGATATTTGGGATTGAAATGTCTTCTTGTTATATTTTTCCCTTGACCAGTATGTAATGCCCATCTTTAGTATTTTTTGTTTTTACTTCTGTTAGTTTGATGCTGAAGAAATCTGCAAATAAGATGTCAATTTCTACATTTTTATGATTTCCACTTGCCTGAAATACTTTTTTTCCACGCTTCACCCTGACTCTTGTTTTTTCTTTGATGTTAGATGTGTTTCCAGAAGACAGTATATTTGCAGCTTATTTCTTTATATCCTGTGTACCAGTCTGTCCCTCCCTCTACATTGGTATATTCAAACTATTCACATTTATTGACAGAACTGATAAGTATGGGAAGATATATTCATCTTGTTTTGTCAAAGCCTATTGCTTAGTTTTATCGCTTGTACCATTGTGGTAGCTAAGCTTTCTCCTTTAATTTCTGGGTCTTTGCTGGTGGTTCATTGTACGTTAAGTGTATAAAATGAGTCTGAGTACTTCTTGCAGAGCTGTTCTTCTCGTTGTACATTTTTTCACTATTTGCTTTTTTGTAAAAGATTTTATTTCTCCATCAAATATGAAACTTAGTTCAGCAGGATACAGAATCTTGGACTCAAAGTTTCTTTGTCTAAGACAGTTAAGGACAGAACACACTCCTTTGGCTTGTAAATTTTATGTTGAAAAGTCTGCTGCTTTCAATTTAATAATTGTCCTCTTGTAGGTAAGAAGTTGCTTACCCCTGGATGCTTAATTTCTCTTTCATTTGACTTTGGCCAACTTAATTACAATGTGTCTAGGAGATACTTGGTTTGAACTGAATCATCAGGGATTTCTGTAACTATCCCTAGTATCTGCTTTTCTGGGTCCATTGTGATGCTTGGGTAATTCTCCAACATGCTGTCTTGAAGTACAGCTTCCATGTTTTAAGGACTCTTCTCTTTAAGTGATCCCTGTGAGTCATATGTTTGTGTGTCTTGTGTAGTCGTATATCTCTCTAAGAGATTACTCTGCTTTTGTCCTTTTCTGCCTTTTTGAATGACTGGGTAATTTATCAGTCTTGTCTTTGATTTCTGAGTTTCTTTCTTCTTCATGTTTTACTCTATTGCTGAGATTATCTACTATGTTTTGAAACTCCTTGAATGCCTCTATAAATTTCTTAAGCTTTGTTATATCCTTCTTGATTATGTCTAGATTTGGTGACTTTGTCTTTAATTTCATAGCTGACTTTTTGAGACAGTTCTTTTTACATATGTTTTTCCACCGTCTCTTCAATTCCATTCATCTTACTTGCTTTCCATATTCTGTATTCTATATCTGTCATTTGACAATTTTTTATGGATCATATTTTCATATCTGCATCTCCCTTGTATTTTGTGTGGGAGTTGATCTGCTCTGATATTTCATGTTGCAGCAGTTCTTTTGACAATTGCACCCCAAGCATGTTTTCAATTTAAATATACATATAATTTAATATATATAAATATTTTAATTTAATATTAAATTTTAATTTTTAAACTAGAATATCAGGGTGTACTTATTTTTTGTTGAGAGATATTATACTTGGAATTTCTTTGGCAGGTCCCAAGAGGCTGCAAGGTAGAGCATGGCCTGATCAAGTGGCACAGCTATCTGCTGGCAAAACTGCCAAATAATTGGATCTGGAGATTTTTGGATATCGAATCTGGTGGGTTGGTGGCTGGACTGGCTACTCCAAAATGAAGAGCACTCCTGGTCCCTCTAGAACTTCCTAATCCTAAGAGACAGCTTCTTATTCCTTCAGCTGCTAAGTGGATGTTAGGTCCATTTGTCTGCCTATGTTAGGACTGATCAGATGCCTAATCTTAGGGGTTGATGTTAACTTCAGAGGCTCTAACATGTGGACTTTTCCTCAGCCCTTCCATTATCTTTCAGAGCAAAACAGCTACTTGCTTCAAAGTTAGCCTGTTTAGCATCAATTTTAGGCCATTTGCATACTGAAACAGGCTGGCAGATGGTATCAGTTGGAAGGTCTTGTGTACCTGCACAAAAAGTAAATGAATCAGAGTGGAATCGGTGGGAAATAAGAAAATAAAATACAAAATACAAATAAAACACAAAAGACAAAGATGCAATAGAAATGGAATTGAGAGACAAAGATGGGATCAGGAGGTCTGGGATATTTTTCTCTATCCCCAGCACCTGAGTGCCTGACCAGCTTTATTTTTAAGGAGGCAGTACAAAGTTGTTTTTCAAGAAAGTAAGACACATTTTCAACGTAATTATGAGAAGAGAAATAGGCACAAATTCCCAGGTAAATAGAATATATTATTAATGTGTAACCTCTAAAATATGGGCAACAATACATATCTACAAGATTAGCTAGAAAATGAAAATGTACATGAATTCTTTGAAGTCCAGCTGTGAAGTTAAAAACTAAAGTTTTAAGGAAAATATGTTTTTCTTTTGCTGGGTTAAAACTTGAAGCCTACAGAAAATATGCTTTTATCTGTGTAGGAGGGTCAGTAGAGGTGGGTTCATCCCCTGGATGTTCTCTCAAGCCTTGGGGCCCTGCCAACTTACAGGTCACATTCTACAGCAAAGTTCTTGGGGCATAGAGTTCACTGTGTCCCTACCAGAGCTTCTCAGAACAATTCCAAGTGGCACCTTCTTGTTATGCTGATTCACTCAAGGGTTTTAACGCTGATTGGAAACTAAAACTGGCAAACTAGAATCAGATCCAGAAGCCCCAGGATGTGGAGCTCACCACTCACCTCCACCGCTGACTATTTAAATGAGCTGCTTATGCCTGTGGTCCTTTCTACATATAGCCTCCAGAAGCTCCCCTTGAGGAATTTACCATCTCGGGCTCCCTGTGGACTTGCCTGTTTTCTCTAAGCTGGGTGGGGTGTGGCTTGGAGTGGAACCTACTGGTGATGCTTCTAGGCCAGGGGCAGCTCCCGTATAGCCAAACAGTTCTAGACAAAGTGTCAACCCTTCCCACAATGAATTAAAAAATCCATGGCTTTCACCTGCCTTTGGGGGTGAGGAATCTGCAGCTTGTAATATGTCTCACAGGATTTTCCAGATTTGGTTCACCCAAGGTTAGACCCATCCCTCTTCAATCTGGTAAGAGTGTAGCTAGGGATAGAACCTCCAAGGAGGAGACTTCAGTGTTCAGATGCCAGTCCAATCCCCTCCACAGTGTGAGGAAATATCCCCTCTAGCAGGAGGAAGACTTGGAAGAGATCACACCTCACCAATGTTAATGTAGTTGAGGCATAGTTTCCTCCTACAGTGTGTGTGTGAGGGTGCTCCCTGTTCTCTAGGTTACATAGTGCAGAGGTCCCTCTGAGTTCTAGTAGGGCCTGTCTCCCTTACCCTCTGAAGCCAGCTGAAGATCCTGCCAGTTTCCAATGAGACAGAAAATGTCCTCTGTAACTCTTGCTTCTGGATCACTAGGGGGGCAGGGTAGGGGCCAAAGTTTCTTCATCTCTCTGGTCCTTCTGGATAGAACAGCCCTTCCAGGCTGTCTGAACAAAGCTAGTGTTCCTGACTCACCTGTCCTCCTCAGGAGGGAGGACTCTATCTGGTAACCAGAGAAAAAGCAGGGATGGGCTGTGGATGCAAGCCCACTGGAGTTAAAATTGCTCACTATTTTGCCAGGCAGAAGGGGGAACTCATAGGTGGATATATCTAGTTGCAGGAAAATTGGGCCTTTTGCCCCTTGTGACATTCTCCCATGGGGTGAGACATTCTGTGTTTGCTGTTCACAGTAAGCCCCTGGGTGGAGGAAGTGACAATGGACAAATGAATTAAATGTTTTTCTGAGGGGAGCGAAAACGTCACTAATGAAGAGAGGTCATGGAGGACCATAACTAGCAGAACTGATAAAAACATTGTAAAAATTTGTTGAATTATGTCAAAATCATAGACTTACTGTGAGAAGCATAGAAGACCAAGTAAACATTGGTAGAGAAACAGTTTGGAACATTTTTAAAATTAAATAAAGTTTTATTTTTCCAAATATATATTTGGTTAGACCTAGTCATGCAGTATCTCCACACTTGGTAATTCTGGTGTAAACTACTTGACCTCAGTGCTTTGAAACCAGTTTATTATATTCTTTACCACGGAGCTTTTGAGGGCTTTCCTTGGTTAAGAAACCTCAAATCTGTAGTCTCTCCAGGACCGCAGTGTCAGAACAATGCACCAGCTCACATGGCAATGTCAATGAGGGAATTCTTAGCCAATAAACTAATAACTGTATTGGAACACCTTCCCTATTCACCTGATCTTGCCCCCCGTAACTATTTTTGTTGCCTGAAAATAAAGGAAATATTGAAAAGAAGAAATTTTGATGATGTTTAGAACATAAAGAACATTAGAATTTATAATGAAGGACACTTAGGTTTTATTAATATCTTGGTTATGATAAATAATGTTTCAGTAAACATGGAAGTGCAGGTAGCACTTTTGCCTATTCATTTCATTTGCTTTGGATGAAAAAATGATGAAAAAATTTAAAAGGACACAAATAAAAGGAAATATATCCCATGTTCATGGGTTAAAGGGATTAATATCATTAACATGTCACCCACAGTGATCTACAAATTTAATGTAATCACCAAAAAAAAGCTCATCATTTTTAATCATCAGAGAAATGCAAATCAAAACCACTTTGAAGTATCACCTAACTCCAGTAACAGTAGCCCACATCACAAAATCCCAAAACTCCAGATGTTGCTGTGGATGTGGAGAGAAAGGAACACTTACACAGTGCTGGTGAGACTGCAGACTAATACAGACTTTTTGGAGAGAAATGTGAAGAATTCTCAAGGAACTGAAAGTTGACCTACAAATTGATCCTGCAATATCATTCCTTGGTGTCTACCCAGATGAACAAAAACCGTCTTACAACAAAGACATTTGCACTATGATGTTTATTGTAGCCCAATTAACAATAACCAAATTGTGGAAACAGCTTAAATGCCCATCAACCCATGAATAGAAAAATTATGGTATATGTATATAATGAAATACTATGCAGCCATAAAAAGAAGGAGATTTACATCTTTTATGTTTACAAGGATGAAGCTGAAACATATTCTTCTTAGTAAAGTATCTCAAGAATGAGGGGGAAGTATCCAATGTACTCAGTTGTATCATGAAACCAACATATAAACACTTACACATTCATACAAATGATAAAATACAAAGATAGTCCAGAAAGAAAGAGAGGAGAGAAAGGAAAGGGGAAGGGTGGAGGAAGGGCGCCTGGAGGGAGGGTATTTGGCAGCATCACACCTGATGTACACAGTGCAAGGGTACATTTCAAAACAACTAAGACTGTATTATAAATGTCGTACCACAAAAATAAGTAAATGAAGTGATGGTTAAGTTACTTAGTTTGTTTTAAACATTCTACATTTTATATCAAATCATCACATTGTACTCCATGAATTTATACAGTTATGAGTTAATAAAAATTAAGTTAAAAATAAAATGAAATAGTGATAAAAAATTCAGTGCCATTGTTTACAGAAATAGAAAAAGTTCTAAAATTTACACAGAATCACAAAACACCCTGAATATAAAAAAATAATTTTTAACAATAAAAACAAAACTAGAGACATCACAAAATGTGAATTTAAAATACACTACAAAGCTATAATAACTGAAACCACATGATACTGGCACAGAAATAGACACATAGATCAATGGACAAATTAGATTACCCAGAATTAAATCCACACTTTTGTAGCCAAATGATTTTTGACAAAGGTGTGAAGAATACACACTGAGAAAAGGAGAATCTCATTGATAAATGATGGTGGGAAAACTGGTTATTCCTATGCAAAAGAATGGAACTAGGCCCTTTCTCTCACTACATACAAAAGTCAACTAAAAATGTATTAAAGAATTAAATATAAGGCCTGAAACCATGAACACCAAAAGAATAAAAAGAAAAAAACCTTCAGGTTTTAGGTGATGACAAGATTTTTTGCATAATACCTTGAAAGCACAGGTGACAAAAGCAAAAATTGGCAAATGAGATTAAATAAAACAGTAAAGTTTCTGCACAGCAAAGGAAATGATCAAAGGCTGAAGAGAAAACATATAGAATGGGAGAAAATATTTGTAAACCATGCATCTGGGGTCTCTATCCAGAATATACAATGAATTTAAACAACTTAATAGCAAAATCAAATAATCTGACCTAAAATAGGCAAAAAATATGGGTCTGAATAGACATGACTCAAAAGAATGAATACAAATAAACAGATGTATGTAAAAACATTCATCTTCACCTATCATTGGGAAAATGAAAATCAAATCAAACAACCAATAAATTATTACATTATACCTTATGAAAAAGTTAAAAATAAAAAATAGTGGCAAGGTTGTGGATTACTCTTGTACACTATTGTTGAGAATGTAAATTGATACAGATGTAATAGAGCACACTAAGGAGGTTCTTCAGAAAAGTAAAATAAAATTGCCATATGATTCAAAATATTCATATTTTGATCTTCTTTTAAGTTCTGTTTCATATTGTGGATATACATTTCTTCTCTAAAAGTTCTCCTATACTTCTATAATTATATCAAAAATAATTTTAAGGAGATGTACTTGACTATGTAATCTTCTGTGTCTGGCTTTACACATGTCTGTATGCAAGAATCATTGTAACAATGAATCAAATGCTTTAAATATAAGGCTACTTTATAATTTTACAGTTCACTGTAGAATCCTAGAAAACAGACATTTTCATAGTTGGTTATTCAGGCTGAATTATAATTTTAGGTTATAGTCTTAGATTTCCACATCCACCTCAATTTCTTTTTGTAATAATGTCCCAGTCACTTCAGATAGAAAGAATTCAAAAGTTCTCTAACTACTTAGAACAGTACCTGTCTATAACTGAATGTTAGCTATTTTAATTGGCATTGATATTGATATTATCCTCATTAATTGACTATTTTGGGGGGGAAAGAACATGAATTTCTCCATTTTTATTTTCTGAAAGAGCTTGATGTTACAAATTCCTCTTGATAAACTATCCTAGTTGGAGAATGAAACGTTCTGGTTAACACAATTTTTTATAGTATTATACAATTAATTTATTCAAATAATACACAAATACATAATTTCAAGATGCTAGGTATACCATACTAAGTTTATATTTAAGACATTTTACCAGTTAAATGGTTTAAGATTTTAGATATACCATACTAAGTTTATGCTGAAGACTTTATCACATAAATGGATCAGAAAATGCTTCAATGCATTTTGGGGCTTTAGTCTAATAAATAATAAATGTATTTGCCATTGATATTTTAATAGTGCAATATAATAAAGAAATGTGATACAGAACATAAAATGCAATTTATTCTTAATAAAAAAACTGACTTAAATGCTTTGAATTTAACCAACAAAGGGATTCTTTTTTTGAAAGCTGATTGTCATGTCAGGTATTGTCTTTGCTGATAGAGAAAAATTAAAATGTCATTCTTTGTGAAAAAACATACATTATGACATGTATACAGGCAATTTTACCGATAATTTAGGCATTCTACACAGGATAAAGAGTGTCCATCAGCTCTATCTGCTTTGGCTTGGTATTACATCTAATTCAGACCTGTCATTGCAAAGCAGAATATCTTTCTAACTAGTCTCCTAAGGAGCCAATAAAGTCTGTGCAATGGGGTATACTAAGTTCACATTTATTAAGCATTATTTCATTTGTCTCCGTGATGCACAAACAAATAGCTATTTTGAATGATTCATGTTCAAGTCATTTCAAGTAATAGAAACCATTAAAATTCAATTTCTGTTTTCTATAAAGGTCTGGACAGCACTTTAAAGAAATAGTCCATTTTTCCCAAATATTTTAATGAGATTTTATTTGCATGACTTTGTTCAAAGTTAATAAGTTTCAGACATCAAGACTTCTACATAAGGATAGAATGGAATAAAAAAGGCAGAAATCACCACTACCCATCTTCCTAATACACAAGAAGAAATGAAACAAACAAAAACACTCAAAACACATAAAGTGCTGACAATACATATCAGACAGTTGAGGACAGTGATTTATAAGAGATAAAAAGAAACAAACAGAAAAAAGAAACAAAGTAAGTCCTTTGTTTCCTCCAGCTTGCTGCCATGAGAGAGTTTTCAGGCAATATTCTAAATAGGGAGAATGTGGGCTAAATGTTTTTGAATTTCCTAAGTTCAAGAGATAGAACTTAAAGTCTGGTGATATCAAAGTGATTAGAATTTTCATTGCAGAGTAACAGATCAGAGAGAGCTTTACTTACTGTGCTCTTGGCTGTGCAAAAGCTTTTTAATTTGATCAAATCTCAGTAATATATTTCTGGTGTTTCTTCAATTGCTGGGGGGATCTTCCTCATAAAAATTTCTCCCAGGACAATTTCTTCAAGCATTTTCCCTTCACTCTCTTAATATTTTTATAGTTTCATGTCTGAATTTAAATCGTTTATCCAGTGAGAATCAATCTTTGTTAATGGTGAGAAATGAGGGTGCAGTTTCATTTTTCTACAGGTCGCCAGCCAGGTCACCCAGCATCATTTGTTGAATAGGGAATCTTTCTCCCATGAATGTTTTTGATAGGCTTATCAAAGATCAAATGATGATAAGTGACTAGGTTTATCTCTTCATTCTCTATTCTGTTCCGTAAATCTACCTCTCTGTTTTTGTCCCAGTACCACGCTGTTTTGATCACTATAGATTTATAGTATAGCCTGAAGTCTGATAACATGATACCTCAAGATCTGTTTTTATTTCTGAGTAATGTACTGGCTATTCAAGTGTTTTTCTGATTCCATATAAAATGAAGGACTGTTTTTTCAAGCTCTTTAAAGTATGATAATGGTGCTTTAATAGGGATGGCATTAAATCGTTAGATTCCTTTGGGTAGTATAGATGTTTTAACAATGTTGATTCTTCCCAACCATAAGCACGGTATGGTTATCCATTTGTTAACATCCTCAGCTGTTACTTTTCTCAGCATTTCATAATTATCTTTATAGAGATCTTTCTCAACCTTTGTTATATGAATGCCCAGACATTTCATCTTCTTTCACTCTACTATAAAAGGAATAGAGTCCTTGACTATATTTTCAGCTTGACTATTGTTGACAAATACGAAGCTACTGATTTGTAATTATTGGTTTTATATCCTGAGATGCTGCTGTATTCCTTGATCACTTCTAAGAGTTTTGTAGTTGAGTCCCTGGGGTTTTCTTGGTATAGGATCATATCATCAGCAAAGAGTGAGAGTTTGACCTCCTCTAATCCCATTTTAATACTTTTGATCCCCTTCTTTTGCTTGATTGCAATAGCTAGAATGTCTAATACTATGTTGAATAGCAGTGGTGACAATGGGCATCCTTGCCTAGTTCCACATCTGAGTGGAAATGTCTTCACTTTTACTCCATTTAGTATGATATTGGCTGTAGGTTTGGTGTTTATGTCCTCTATCAGTTTCAGAAATGATCATTCTAAGCCTATTTTCTTGAGGTTTCTTATCATGAAAGGGTGCTGGATATTAGCAAAATATTTTTCTGCAACAATTGATAGAATCACGTGGTCTTTGTTTTTTATTTTACTTATGTGATGTATTATATTTATGGATTTACATATGTTGAACCATCCTTGTAACCCTGGGATGAAACCTACTTGATCATGATGTATAATTTTTTGATGTGTTGTTGAATTCTGTTTGCTAGGATCTTATTGAATATTTTTGTATCAGTAATCATTAATTATATTGGTCTATAGTTTTCTTTTTTTGTTGGGTATCTTCCTGGTTTGTGGATGAGGGTGATATTTGCTTCATAGAATGTATTGGGGAGTATCTCTTCTTTTCTATGTTTTGGAAAAGGTTATGTAATATAGGTACTAGTTACTCTTTGAAGGTTTGGTAGATTTCTGTTGTGAAGCCATCTGCTTCTGCACAGCCAAGAGCACAGAAAGTGAAACAAATAGTTTTCAGAATGGGAAAAGATATTTGCAGGTTATGTTTCTGAGAAAGGTCTGATAATTAGAATCCACAGAGAACTCAAACTAATCAATAAGAAAAGAACAAATGACCCACTACTATGTGGGTGAGAGACTTGAACAAAAACTTCTTTGAAGAAGACAGGTGCATGGCCTACAAACGTATAAAAAAAGGCTCAGGACGGCACCTATGACCCAGTGGGTAGGGCGCTGGCCCATATACCAAGGGTGGTGGGTTCAAACCTAGCCCCAGTCAAAATGCAACAAAAGATAGCCAGGCGTTGTGTTGGGTGCCTATAGTCCCACCTGCCCAGGAGTCTGAGGCAGGACTTGGAGTTTGCTGTGAGCTGTGTGACACCACAGCAATCATCTTTAATCATCAAAGAAATGCAAATCAAGACTACTTTGAGATGTCATCTAACTCCAGAAAGATTAGCCCACATCAAAAAAATCTCAAAACTACAGATGTTTGCATGGATGTGGAGAGAAGGGAACATTTCTACACTGCTGCGGGAAATGCAAGCTAATACAATCTCTTTGCAAAGAAGTTTGGAGAATACTCAAGGAACTAAAAGTGGACCTACGAGTTGATCCTGGAACTCCTCTATTGGGTATATACCCAGATGACTAAAAGTCATTGTACAACAAAGAAATTTGCACTAGAATGTTCATTTCAGCCCAATTCATAATTGCTAAGACATGGGAGCAGCCCAAATGCCCATTGACCTAAGAATTGATTAACAAAATATGGTATATGTATATTGTGAAATACTATGCAGCCATAAAAAAGATGGAAACTTCACATCTTTTATGTTTACCTGGATGGAGCTGGAACACATTTCTCTTAATAAAGTATCTCAAGAATGGAAAAAAGAAAGTATCCAATATACTCAATACTACTATGAAATCAGTATATAATCACCTACACAGTCATAGGAATGGTGAAGTATAACTATAGTCAAGAAAGAAGGAGGGATGATGTGGAAGAGAGGAGGGGAGGGGAGAATCTAGGACAGGGGAAGGTATTTGGTGGGACCTCACCTAATGTGCATAATGCAAAGATACATTTCAAAACTATTAAAAATAGAATATAAATGTTTTACCACAACAAATAAGTAAGCAAAGAGATGTCATATTAATCAGTTACATGTAAAGATTCCGCATTGTATATCAAATCAGCACATTGTACCTCATAAATGTATTAATGTGTACAGTTCTGATTTAACAAAGAAGAAAAGAAACAGATAAGAGAGAGCACAGAGGGAGAGAGAATGTCTGAAATTTATAAATAATGACCCTTGAATATTTCGGAAAATACCGAATGATGTATGTTTGTAAGGAAACCCCCCAAAAGCAGGAAAGAGGCAACTGAGGGGATTAGAGGGAACTATATTTAGCAATCACCATAGTTCAGGGAATAACAGTGCCTGTTCTAGCAAGCTTTAGTGAAAAAGCCACTGAGAGGTTTGTTCTTAGAGCAGCCAATTTTTTAATTCTCTGATACCAAGTGAGCATCCTGTAGTTAAATTCAATTCTGACTCTAACTATATGAAGGTCATCCAGAAAGCACATTTTAAGGGCTCAGTCTCACAAAACTGCTCTCACTTAAGAGGCCAGCTACAAATTGAGTGCTCAATTTATTCACATTCATGCCCAGCTGATGACAAATGTTGGGATTTGCAAGATCCTCCTCCAGTTTGATAATTTTCTACAATGACCAATAGAAATAATGAAAATGCTTTGCTTACTATTAATATTACCAGTTTATTATAAAGGATACAGATCAGGAACAGCAAAAGGAAGAGATACATAGGGGATATTATGGATTGCAGGGGTAGTGTTGAACTCCCATGACTTCTCAGGGTACAGCATTCTCCCTACTCCCAACATGTTCTGTCTATCAACTTAGAATCTCCAAAACCCCATCACTTAGGCATTTTTATGGAGGATTCATTATATACACTTGATTGATTAAATAATTGGTCATTTGTAGTTGGCTGAACCTTTAGTCCCTCTCCCTTCCTGGATGTTTGGGGGTGGGGGTTAGAGTTCAGATATTCTAATCAAGATTTAGTCTTTCTAGCAACTAGCCCCCATTCCTAAGTTTTGATTAACTCCAACTCTAATGCTCTAGAAGGGCTTATCAAGAGTCAACTCATTAGGAATAAAATAGACTCCTATCACTTTTATCTCTAGGGAAAACACAAGGATTTTAGGAATTTTGTAATCAGATGTTTATTTTAGATAACAGAGGCCCATAATTCATGGGACACAAGGTAGAGAATTATTAAGGGTTGTGTCTCAGTATTGGAAGTAACTAGAATTGAACTATTTGGATCTGACTAAATCATCAGAAAAGCAAGAATCAAAAAGGATAAAACTTTTTCCAAACAGTTTAAATGAATTCTGTAACAGAGTGCAGGGCTGTTTATGAGAATCCAAAACTATAAAGTATCTAATTAAGTAAAAATTTCATTTTCTGGCATTCAATAAAATTTACCAGGTATGGAAAGAAGCAGGAAAATATGGCCCATAATAAGGGGAAAAAATCAATCAATTTAAAACAACCTACTATTGGCTCGGCGCCTATGGCTCAATGGGCTAAGGTGCCAGCCATGTACACCTGAGCTGGCAGTTTCAAATCCAGCCCAGGGGCCCACCCAACAACAATGACAGCTGCAACCAAAATGGCCGGGCGTTGTGGTGGGTGCCTGTAGTCCCAGCTACTTGGGAGGCAGAGGCAAGAGACTCGCTTGAACCCAGGAATTAGAGGTTGCTGTGAGCTGTGATGCCACAGCACTCTATCCAGGGGGGTAGCTTGAGGCTCTGTCTCAAAAATAAATAAATAAATAAATAAAATAAAACAACCTACTATTGACATAGATGTTGGAATTAGTAGACAAGGACTTTGGAGTATTTATTATAACTTTATTTCAGATATTTAGGAAATTGAGGCATAGAAAATATTTTTAAAGACTAAAATAAAACTTTTGAAGATGAAAATTACAAAGTAACAGAATTAAATTAATACAAAGGATAAAATCAATAGGCTATCAGATACTAGAAAAAAGTAAACTTGAACACACAATAGGATACTATGTATAACAAAAAAGAGAGAGAAAACAAGATGTCAAAACAAAGTGAAAGGAGTGTCTGTGAGTTATTTGACTATTTATCACAGCCTAAGACATGTTTCATTGGAGTTTCCAAAAGAAGAGAGAAAGAGAAAAAGAATACAGAAAAATTATTTGAAGAGATCATAAAGGAAAGTTTTCCTGTTGGGTGAAAACTATACATCCATATATCCAATATGCTCAATACACTACAAACACAAGTAATATGAAGAAAATCACACCATGATGAAAAATATATCAAATGATTCAAAAACAATAATAAAAAGGAAAATTCAAAATAGCCAGAGGAAAAAATACAGAACATACACTGGTACAAAGATGAGAATGAGCACTCTTACTTCTAATAAATATCACACTGGAGGTTTTATCTGGTATAAAAAGGAAATAAAAAGAAGTAAAAGAAATACAGATCGAAATGAAAGAAATAGTGTTTTATGTACAGAACAGTCCCATGAAATTAAAAAAAAATCCTATTAGAACAAATAGATTTTAGAATATAAGACAAAAATGCAAAAATTAATTACATTACTCTATACCAACAATGAGCAATCACACTTTGAAAAACTACTATTTACATTAACATCACAAAATATGGACCCATAGGGCTAAATGTCACACTAAATCTTCAAAACTGTATACTTAAACTTTAAAACATTTCCTGAGATTTAAAAAAGCCCTTTATAATTATATAAATATAACTTTTCATGCAGCAAATGGCTCATTATTGGTCCTAGGTCAATAATCCTCAAACTGATTCATATCTCAGTGACATTTCTATCATAATACAAATTGGCTTTTTAAGTAAATTGACAAACTGATTCTAAAATTCATATATAAATTTAAAGGATTTAATATTGCCAAAACAATTTTTATAAAAAGGAATGGGAGAAGATTTTTGCATGTTATGAATCTGAAAAAGGCTTGATAACTAGAATCCACAGAGAACTCCAATTAAACAATAAGAAAAGTGCAAACAACCCTCTCTATAAAGGGCAAGTGATTTGAACAGAAAATTCTTTGAGGATGACAGATGAATGGCCAACAAATTCATGAAAAAATGCTTATCATCTTTAATTATCAGAGAAATGCAAATTAAAACCACTCTAAAATATTATCTAACCCCAGCAGGATTAGCCCACATCAAAAGTCCCCAAACACCAGATGCTTGCATGGATGTGGAGAGAAGGGAACACTTGTACAATGCTGGTGGGATTGCAAACTAATATAGCCCTTTTGGAAAGAAGTATGGAGAATCATCAAGATCTAAATGTAGACCTTCCATTTGACCATGCAATCCTATTACTAAGTACCTACCCACAAGAACATAAATCATTTTACCACAAAGACACTTGTACTAGAATGAGCAGCACAATTCATAATTTCCAAGTCATGGAAGCAACCTGAATGCCCATTAACCCATGAATGGAGCAACAAACTGTGGTGGTATATGTATACCATGGAATATTACACAGCAATTAAAAAGATGGAGACTTTATATCAGTTGAAATACATTCTTCTTACTAAAGTATCACAAGAATTGAAAGATAAATATCCAATGTTCTCCATACTAATATAAAATCAATATATAAAAAATTACATGACCCTAAGTACAATTAAACACTATTATAGTTCAGATCAGGGGTAGAGGGAAGTGGGAGGGTTGAGGAGGGAGGACATAAGGCAGAGGAAGGGAGGGAAGGAGGTAATGTCTCATCCAATGTGCACATTGCAAGGGTGTATATCACGCCCCCTGTGTGAGGTCCTCTTCTAAAAATGGGACATTACCACAGAAGTGAGAACATGCAACCTAAATATTGTGCCCTCGTATTAATTTGAATGAAGTTTAAAAAAATAAATCTCATATGAATTTAAAGGACTTAATATTGCCAAAATAATTTTGAAAAAGAAGAAAAATAATGAAAGGCTAACATAACTGATAATAAGAATTATTGTGGGCTACAGTAATCATGGCAAGATATCCAAATAGATCAATGCAACAAAAAAAGAGAATTCAGAAATACACACATACATATATGAATAACTGATTTTTGAAAGTATGGGGTTAAAACACCTATAATATAAAATTTGCAATCTTAACAATTTTTAGTAAAAAGTTCAGTGATATTAAGTACATAGTGTTGGCTGGGTACAGTGGTTCATGCCTGTAATCCTAGTACTCTGGGAGGCTGAGGCTGGTGGATTGCCTGAGCTCACAGTTCAATACCGGCCAGAGCAAGAATGACACCCCATCTCTAAAACTAGCCAGACATTGTGTTGGGCACCTGTAGTCCCAGCTACTTGGGAGGCTGAGGCAAGAGGATCACTTGAGCTCAAGAGTTTGAGGTTTCTGTGAGCTATGATGTTACAACACTCTACCAAGGGTGACAAAGCGAGACTCTGTTTCAAAAAAAAAAAAAAAGGTACATATTGTTATGTCACTATCACCACTATCCAACTCCAAGACTCTACTTATCTTGCAAAATTTAAACTCTGTACTTATTAAACAATATACTTGTGAATTTTTATATTCCCCTCCTTTTGTATTTCTTTGCAACCACCATTCCATTTTGTTTCTAGGAGTTTGACTACTATATGCACTCCAAATCATTGTAATTAAACAGCATTTGTGGAGTTTTTTTTTTTTTCAGTTTTTTTGGCCGGGGCTGGTTTGAACCTGCCACCTCCAGCATGTGGGGCCAGCGCCCTACTCCTTTGAGCCACAGGCACTGCCTGCATTTGTGTTTTTATTACTGGTTTGATTCATTTTGCCTAATGTCTTTACATTTCATCCATGTTATAGCATGTGCAAAAATGCCGGCTGAGTAATATTCTATTTATTGCCTGTATAAACCACATTTTTTTTAGATATTGCTAACTCAATGGACATTTGGGCTGCTTTACCTTCTGACAAATGTAAATTATCCTGCTATGAACATGGGTGTACACACATCTCATCAAAACACAACTTTCAATTATTTTGGGTATATATGTATTTTTTTTTCTTAGATCACAGGATAATTAAATTTTAATTGTTTGATGAATCATCATACTAATTTCCTCACTGGTTGCACTGTTTTACATTCCTACAAACAAACAGGGTACAATGGTTCTAATTTCTCTGCATCCTTGTCAACACTTCTTAGTTACCATTTTTTTTATAGTAGCCATCCTAATGGGTGTGAAGTATTAGCGATATACATTTTAGCTTGTACTTGAAGTCCCCTAAAAGTTACTGATGTTAGGCTTATTTTTATATGTTTATTCATTCTTTGTATAAATTTGAAGAAATATATATTTAGGTTCTGTTCCCATATTTTGAACTGTATTTTTTTGTTGTTGTTGAATTTTAAGGGTTTATTCTGAATGTTAGTTTATCAGATATGTGATTTTCAAATGTTTTTGCCCAATTGATGAGTTGCCTTTTGACCCAATTGATTGTGTTCTTTGATGCACAGAGTTTTTACAAAATTTGATGTAGTCTAATTTACCTATTTTTTCTTTTTGTTGCCTGTATTCTTGGTTTCACATTCAAGAAAGTACTACTCAATCCAATGTCATAAAGCTTTCCCTTAAGTTGTGTTATGAGATTTATATATATTAAGTTCTCAATTCCTTTGAGTTAATAATTTATGTTTATGCTGTAGAGTAAGGGTTCAACTTAGTTCTTTTACATGTAGATATCTAGTTCTCCCAAAACTAAAAGATTGCCCTTTCCCTCCCTATTTAATGGCCTGGAAACACTTTTTTTTTTCTTTTTTAATTGTTTTTGGCTGAGGCCAGGTTTGAACCCACCACCTCCGGTATATGGAGCCAGCGCTTTACTCCTTTGAGCCACAGGTGCCACCTGAAACACTTTTTCAAAAGCATTTGACCATATATATAAGAGTTTGTTTCTAGGTTCTCTGTTTCATTCTATTGGTCTGTTTGTTTTTAGTCCAGTGCTACATTGTTTTGATTATTGTGACTGTGTACTAAAGTTTTACATCAGGAACTTTGAATTCTTAAAATTGAGTCTTCTTTTTCAAGATTATTTTGGCTATTCAGGGTATCTTGAGTGTCCATAAAATTTTAGCATGAAGTTCATTCTTTCAGAAAAAAAGAATGTTACTGAGCTTTTACTAGAGATTGCATTAAATCTAGATGACTTTAGGTAGTATTGACATCTTAACAATATTAAGTCCTCTAATCCACAAACATAAGATGTCCTTCCATTTATGTGTTCCATTATGTGTTCTTTAATTTCAGCAATGTTTTGCCATTTCCATTGTATAAATGTCTTAGCTCCTTGGTTAAATTAAATCCTTAAGTAGTTTATTATTTATGATACCATTATAAATGAGATTGTTCTCTTAGTTTCAATTTGAGTTGCTTATTGTTTATAAATATAACCTACATTTTTGGGGTTCACTTTGTGCCTTGCTACTTTCCTGAATTCTAATGGTTTATTACTTCTAACATTTTTTTAATTGAAAACTTTAGAGTTTTCTAAATATAAGATCATATCATGAGCTAATTTTTCTTGTTTCTTTTCAATTCAGGTATTATTTATTCATGTATTCATTTTTGCTAGAATTTCTAATAGTATGTTGAACAGAAGTGGTGAAAGTGGGCATCCATACATTCTTCCTGATCTTAAAGAAAAGGCTTTCAATTATTTACCATTGAATATGTTGCTTCCTATGCATTTTTTATGTATTGCTTTTATTACGCTTATTATCTGTTTTCTCAGATTATACCTTAAGCATACAATGTTTGATTCTCTTTTGTTTTTTCTTATTTTTATTCTATTTTATTTTACTTTATTTTTGGTCAAATATATGCAATCGAAATTTGCATCCTTAACATGTAGAATAAGGAATAATGAAATAAAAATTAAATGAGTAATTTAAATTTACACTATGACCCTATATTCTTCTTAGTACTATGATATCTAGGCTATGTATCCATTAAGCAAATAGTTTAGCTGTTTCAATTTGCGGAAGCTCACATATTTAACTTTTATAGAGCTATTAATGAACTATAGGGATATAATTTGCAGTCAAACACCTGAGATTTTTCAATGGTTTTCAGAAATGAGATTAAAGGCACCAGAGAATGATATATGAAAATGTTTCCAAGCTCTTAAATGACTTGAGCACAGATTTGAATTTAATCTTGGAGATTTCATCAGGAAATATTTGTAGTTTTATTTATTGGTTTATTGGTACTGGCGATAAAAAGACTGTGTGTGTGTGTGTGTGTGTGTGTGTGTGTGTGTGTGAGAGAGAGAGATTATTAAGAAATAGGGGGAAATGGGGAAATCAGAAATGTTAATACTAGTTAATATAGTACCAATGCTTAGTTCACAGATAACCTTTTCTTGCTGAATGGCTCATTTTAAACTTATACATGTTTTTCATTTTCTTATTCTATCAATTTTTCCTTGTTCTGTAGAATACATAATCTTTCACTCATCATTTTCTCTGAATATTGCTTGATAAATATTTTGTTTGTTACATTTTGAGTGAAAATGTTTATTCTTTTCCCAACTATACGGTGTAAGCTTCCCAAGAGCATAGTCTCTATACTATGCTATAACTCTGCTACTTTGTTCCATATCCAGATTTTGTTCTCAAACGACTGCCTAATTAAAAGAATAAATTGATAAATTCCATCATCTGTTAGGTTTTTCTTATAATTAAATTAAACATTGATTTGGGTAGTGGGAAACAATGCCAAGTATTGGGCAATTTTATCTCTACTCTGCTAAATTTAGTTAAGGAAGCCTGATAAACTCAAATGACAAATTAAAGATTGTCTTAAATTAAAACTCCTTTAATGCGTATAAAATATAATTTAATTTTTCAAGATTCAGGATCTGCACAGTTCTTCAGGGAAAGACTCATTGCAAATATGAGTCTCACCTATAATCATTAATTAAGTTCCCTGCATAACAATTGTTTGCAGTAAACACGCATATGCTACCTGAGAAGAAGTAGTTGTGGTTATTTTCAAACAATTAAAAATTTAAAAAATGTATATTTAATAAACACAAAGTAGTTATTTTAACTGTCATTAGGTATACAAAAATCCTTTTTGTTACAAAAGAAAACATTTTCGTGTACTCAGTATTAAATTGAAAGTAGTAGATTAAAGTCTACATGCTCACATAAGGAAAAAAAAAACTCAATGAAATTCAAGTAGTAGGGAATAGGGGGAAGTGCATGGATAAATTCCCACCAACAATTTCATTGCGTGGGGATATTGTACAGTTTCCAGGAGAAAGACACACTTACAACTAGGAGTTTAATACTACAAAAGTAAACTATGTAACCTAGTCATGACATCGGGATTTCATCTTCAGGATGGTCTTTGTCTCAGTGATTTGAAGAATGAATCCATGGACCACAGATCAGTGGTAAGACAGGATTTATTTACATAAAATAATACAAAAACACCAAAGCTCCTGGCAGCAAGAAAACCCAAGTAAGGGGAGAAAAGCTTTCTCTCTCTTTCTCTCTGTCTCTCTCTGGGCTATTTCTCCAGGGGTATATATAGGCGCATGGGTTCCTTGTATGTGAGGCCAGGAAATGAGTGGACACAGTCCTTTCCACTGGGGCAAGGTGAATGAGTGCATTAATGAATGAATGCAGTCCCTTCTGCTGGGGAAATAAGAATGAATGTATCAGTGAATGGACACAATCCCTTTCACTGGGGCAAGGTTCATGAATGTATTAATGAATGGACACAGTCCGTACATGGAATTAAGGTCTAGGAAATTTACATGAAATTGACCTAGGTACAGGAAATCGGAGTTTCCTTTTCAGTCATAAGTGCAAGGGGAAGGAGAAATCAAGGTGCAGGTGTCTCCCCAGCAATTGTCCGGCCTCTCTGGCCACTGGGGCTCCTGCAGGGGTGGAGGGTGTGGGGGGGCTGCCTACACTCCAGGCCACTGGTCCCTCTGTTGGCTGCCACTGCACCACAATGCAGAGGTGTATAGCATACCTTGTAGGTGTGGGGCACAACTACAAGATGAACTGTACCTAACAAATTCAAATATTGTGACTTAGTTATACTCTCACATTTATCTGACATAAAAATAAATAAATGTATAAATAACATGAATAAAGGAAAAGAAACTATTTCAGGGAATAGCAAAATCAAGTACTTCTAAATGACTTAGAATATTTCCTGCTTATCTGAGGTTTCCCTTTTGGTACTTTCAGGTACCTTTGATCAACCATTTGCTGCAAATATCAAATGGAAAATTCCCTAAATAAACAATGCATGAATTTTAAATTGAGCATCATTCCGAATAAAGTGATGAAATCTATTGCTTTCTGCTCAGTCCTGCCAAAGGTGTGAATCATACTTTCGTCCATAATTTTCAAATTACCTATTCTCCTACCCCTTAGTCACTAGTAATTAGTTGTCTTGCTTATCAGATGGAAAAATATAGTGCAATTGTCCCTCAGTAAACCAAGGATTAGTTACAGGACCTTGGAAATATAGTTGATGACATTATATAAAATGGCATGGAATTTGGCTTACATTCTGTTATGTACTTTAAATCAACTCCAGTTTACTAATAATACATACTATAATTTAAATGCTGAAGAAAAAACTTGCTTTTTTACTACTATAATTTTAATATAAAATATTATATGAGAGAGTACCTATAAGACTTCATCAATAAAGGTAAAATTATTATCTATCCCTTGTCGAATTTCTCAACCTTTCTCCACCACATGATTTTATCATTTTTTGGTTCTCTTCTGCTTGCCATCATATCATTATTAACATCATCTATTACTTTCTTTATTAGCTTTAAAGTATATTTTTGACCTTTGGGCTTCAGATGTTTAGGAAATTCATTTGCATTATCTTCTATTTTCTCTTTCACAGCCAAGCCCAAATTGATCTAGTCATATTGTTCCAATACTATCATGAGTTGTAATGTTTAAATTTTGCTTTAGAACCATAAATAACTTGTGTAATTTTAGAATTACGGCTTAATGGGTTTAATGGTCATGGCCTCTTTGTTTAACATAGACTGTTTTTTGTTTTATGGTGGTCTTCTAAATTTCTTCATATCTTTTTCTATTTCAGTTGGACTTATGAAAAATAGAGTCTATGAGCTTTTGCATAATCAAAAATTACAGCCTGTTTCAGCTATATCTTATCTAATATTTGGGTGAGGATAAAATGTGAGATCACATTTTATTTTTCTGAGAATTCTGGGCATCATTCTGTTGCCATCTAGTATTCAAATGTGCTATGGAAATATTTGAGACGTCTCTGAGTTATTCATGTTATAGGTGACTTCATATTTCACTTGGATGTCCTAAGGATCTTTTTTTAAAAACAGTGATTTTGTATTTTATTTATCTAAAGTCTTATTAAGTGACTCCACTCATGCATAAGTTAACCCTTTTGCTTTTTTAATATAGTATTTTTAATAAATACTTTCTTTTTTTCATAACATATATATATATATATTATTGCTGGATTCATTGAGGGCACAAGAAACCAGGTTACAACTGATTGCATTTGTTAGGTAAAGTCCCTCTTACAATTGTGTCTTGCCCCCAAAAGATGTGTCACACACCAAGATGCCACCCCCCTTCCTCTTGCCCTCTATCTGCTCTTCTTTTCTCCTACCCCTCTCTCCTTCTTTCTCTCTCTGCTTTCCCCTTCCCCCACCCCACCATGTCATTAATTGTCCTCATATCAAAATTGAGTACATAGGATACATGCTTCTCCATTCTTGTGATGCTTTACTAAGAATAATGTGTTCCCTTCCATCCAGGTGAATACAAAGGCTGTAAAGTCTCCATTTTTAATGGCTGAATAGTATTCCATGGTGTATGTATACCACAGCTTGTTAATCCATTCCTGGGTTGGTGGGCATTTAGGCTGTTTCCACATTTTGGTGATTGTAAATGGAGCAACAATAAACAGTCTACTGCAAGTCTCCTTTTGATAACAGGATATTTTTCCTTCTGGGTAGATGCTCAGTAATGGGATTGCAGGATCAAATGGGAGGTCTAGCTTGAGTTCTTTGAGGGTACTCCATGCTTTCTTCCAAAAAGGTTGTAGTAGTTTGCAGTCCCACTAGCAGTGTAAAAGTATTCCCTTTTCTCCACACGCCAGCATCTCCAGTTTTGAGATTTTGTGATGTGGGCCATTCTCTCTTGGGTTAGATGGTGTCTCAGGGTGGTTTTGATTTACATTTCACTAATAATTAGGGATGATGAGCATTTTTTCACATGTTTGTTAGCCATTCATTTATCTTCTTTAGAGAAGGTTCTATTCATGTCTCTTATCTATTGGTATATGGGATTGTTGGCTTTTTTCATGTGGATTAATTTGAGTTCTCTACAGACCCTGGTTATCAAGCTTTTGTCTGATTCAAAATATGCAAATAACATTTTCCATTGTGTAGGTTGTCTATTTGTTTTGGTTGTTGTTTCCTTAGCTGTACAGAAGGTTTTTGGTTTAATTAAGTCCCATTTGTTTATTTCTATTGTTTTTGCAATTGCCATGGAAGTCTTCTTCATGAAATCTTTCCCCAGGTTAAAATTTTCCGGTGTTTTTCCTATGCTTTCTTTGAGGATATTTATTGTTTGTTGCCTTAAATTTAAGTCCTTTATCCATCTTGAACCAATTTTTGTGAGTGGAGAAAGGTGTGGGTCCAGTTTCAGTCTTTTACATGTAGATATCCAGTTCTCCCAGCACCATTTATGCAATAGGGAGTCTTTCCCCCAGTGTATGTTCTTGTTTGGTTTATTGAAGATTAGGTGGTTGTCAGATCTTAGTTTCATTTCCTGGTTTTCTATTTGATTCCAAATGTCTATGTCTCTATTTTTGTGCTAGTACCATTCTGTCTTTACCCCTATGGCTTTGTTGCATTGCCTAAAATCTGGTATGCTGATGCTCTGGATTTGTTTTTATTATTAAGAACTGCCTTAGCGGGCGGCACCTGTGGCTCAGCGAGTAGGGCGCTGGCCCCATATACTGAAGGTGGTGGGTTCAAATCTGGCCTCAGCCAAACTGCATCAAAAAAATAGCCGGGTGTTGTGGCGGGTGCCTGCAGTCTCAGCTACTCGGGAGGCTGAGGCAAGAGAATTGCCTAAGCCCAGAAGTTGGAGGTTGCTGTGAGCTGTGACTCCATGGCACTCTTCCGAGGGTGATAAAGTGAGACTCTGTCTCTACAAAAAAAAGAAAATAAATAAAAAAAAAGAACTGCCTTAGCTATGCGGGGCTTTTTCTGGTTCCATACAAAATGCAGAATCATTTTTTCCAAGTCTTGAAAGTACAATGTTGGTATTTTAATAGGGATGGCATTGAATCAGTAGATTGCTCTGGGAAGTATAGACATTTTAATAATGTTGATTCTTCCCAGACATGAGCATGTTATGCTCTTCCATTTGTTAAAGTTCTCTGCTCTTTCCTTTCTTAGGGTTTCATAATTTTCTTTATAAAGGTCCTTCACATCTTTTCTTAGGTATATTCCTAGGTATTTCATTTTCTTTGAAGCTATGGTGAAAGGAGTTGTGTCCTTAATTAGCCTCTCATCTTGCCTGTTATTGGTATGTACAAGGGCTACTGACTTGTGGACATTGATTTTATATCCTGAGACATTACTCTTTTTTTTTTGATGACTTCCAGGAGTGTTGTTGTTGAGTCTTTTGGGTTCTCTAAGTAGAAGATCATATTATCAGCAAAGAGGGAGAGTTTGACCTCCTCTGTTCCCATTAGGATGCCCTTTATTTTCTTGTCTTGACTAATTGTATTGGCTAGAACTTCCAGCACTATGTTGAATAGTAATGGTGACAGAGGACAACCTTGTCTGGTTTCAGTTCTAAGTGGAAAAGATTTCAGTTTTACTCAATTCAGTAAAATATTAGCTGTGGGTTTGTCATAGATAACTTTGATCAGTTTCAGAAATGTGCCACTTATGCCTATACTCTTCAGTGTGCTAATTAGAAAAGGATGCTAGATTTTATCGAATGCTTTTTCTGCATCTATTGAGAGGATCATATGTTCTTTATTTTTGCTTCTGTTAATAAGGTGAATAATGTTTATGGACTTGCTCATGTTAAACCAGCCTAGGATCCCTGGGATAAAACCTACTTGATCATGATGTATGACTTTTTCAATGACAAGCTGTAACATATTTGACTTTTTGAGGCTTTTGTTGAGAATTTTTGCGTCTATATTCATTAGTGAAATTGGTCTGAAATTCTTTTTCCTGGGGTCTTTTCCTGGGTTTGGTATCTGGGTGATGTTTGCCTCATAGAACATGTTGGGGAAGATTCCTTTCTCCTCAATTTTTTGGAATAATTTTTGCAGTATGGGAATAAGGTCTTCTTTGAAGGTTTGGTAATATTCTGGTGTGAAGCTATCTGGACCAGGGCATTTTTTTGTTAGAAGATTTTTTATTATTTTTTTCATCTCAGGGCTTGAAATTGGTCTGCTCAGGAGCTCTATTTCTTGTGATTCTAAATATTGATCCATTTCCTTCTCATTGTCAAATTTCTGGGCATAGAGTTTCTGGTAGTATTCAGAGATGATCCCTTGTATCTCTGTGGCATCAGTTGTTATTTCCCTTTTATCATTTCTGATTGAGGTTACTAGAGGTTTTACTTTTCTATTTCTAGTCAGTCTGGCCAAAAATTTATCAATTTTATTTATTTTTTCAGGAAATCAACTCCTTGTTTAATTAATTTTTCGAATGATTCTTTTGTTTCAATTTCATTGATCTCTGATTTCAGTTTGGACATTTCTTTTCTTCTGTTGAGTTTAGGCTTAGATTGTTCTTCTTTTTTCCAATTCCAAAAGATGGCTTGTGAGTTTGTTGATGTGCTATTTCATTTCTGTTTTTCAGATTTAGGCATCTAAAGTGATAAATTTTCCTCTCAGAACTGCTTTTGCCATTTTCCACAAGTTTTGGTAGCTTGTGTCTAAATTTTTGTGCACAAGGAAGTTAATGCTTTCCTCTTTTATCTCTTCCTGAACTCAACTGTCATTCAGTATAAGGTTGTTTAATTTACATGCCTTTGTGTGGGGTTGAACATTTTTCTTGGAGTTGAGTTCCAACTTTAGTGACTTGAGGTCTGAGAAGATAGAAGGTAAAATTTCAATTTTCATTCTGTTGAGGTTTTTTGTGTGTGTGTCCTAGGATATAGTGAATTTTAGAGAATGTTCCATGGTGCCATGAGAAGAATGTATATTCTTTAACTTTGGGATGAAATGTTCTATTTATGTTTATCAAGCACAGTTTTTCTAGGGTCTCATTTAAGTCCCTTATATCTTTGCTTAATTTCTGTTTAATTTCTGTCCAGCTCTGTAAGAGGAGTGTTAAAGTCCCCTGTTATTATGGTTTTATAGGATATTATATTGCTCAGACCGAATAAGGTCTGTTTCAAGAATCTGGGAGCATTTAAGTTGGGTGCATAAATTTTTAGAATTGAAACATCTTCTTGTTGTCTTTTTCCCTTGACCAATATAAAGTGACCATCTTTGTCTTTTTTTTACTTTAGTTATTTTAAATCCACATGTTTTTGAAAATAAGATTGCAACCCCTCTTTTCTTCTGAATTCCGTTTTTCTGAAAAATTGTCTTTCAACCCTTACCTTAGAGTTTTAATTTGTCTTTTGAAGCTAGGTGTGTTTCTTGCAGACATTAAATGGATAGCTTGTGTTTTTAATTCAATCAGCCAATCTATGCCTCTTCAGTGGGGAATTCAAGCCTTTAACATTTATCGAGATAATTGATAAGTGTGGTAGTGTTCTATTCATCTTATTTCATGAGAGTCCATTTCTTAGTTTATCTTTTCATCATTGTGGAAATTAGGTTCTGTCCTTTAATTTCTGAGTTCTTACTTTTCAGTTGATCCATTGCGATGGTCAGTGGTTAGAACAAGTTGAAGTATTTCCTATAGAGCTGGTCATGCTGTGGCGAATTTCCTCAATGTTTGCATATCAGTCAATGATTTGATTACTCTGTCAATTTTAAAGCTTAGCTTAGCAGGATATAGAATTCTGGGCTGGAAATTGTTCTGTTTAAGTAGAGTAAATGTAGATGACCATTTTCTTCTTGCTTGAAAAGTTTCATTAGAGAAGTTTGCAGTCACCCTGAAGGATTTGCCCCTATAGCTCAATTGATACTTACTCTTGGCAGCTTGAAGAATCATTTTATTTGTCTTGACTTTGGACAGGTTCATCACAATGTGTCTTGGAGACACTCAGTTAGAGTTGAGGTGACCTGGGGTCCGATATCCCTCTGAAAGGAGATTATAAGAATCTTTGGTGATACTTGGGAAATTTTCATTTGTAATATTCTCTAGTATTACTTCCATTGCCCTGGGGCATTCTTCTTCCCCTTCTGGGATTCCTATAACTCATATATTTGAACACTTCATAAAGTCCCATAATTCTGTCAGTGAATGTTCTGCCTTCTCTCTCTTCTTTTCTGCCTCTTTAATTATCTGAGTTATCTCAAGAGCTTTGTCCTCTACCACTGAGATTCTTGTGCATGGCCTAATCTGTTGTTGATACTTTCTTTTGCAAATTTAAGTTCCCTAATTGACAGCTTCAGTTCCTTCAGCTCTGCTATATCCTTTCTATATTCTTCATATTGTTCATCTCTTATTCGATTCTCTTTTTGGATTTCCTTTTGGTTATTTTCCACTTATCAGCATTTTCCTTCATTGATTCCATCATTTCCTTCATTGTTTTCATCATCTGTATTCTAAATTCCCTTTCTGTCATTTCTAACATTTCTTTATAGGTGGGATCCTCTGCAGTAGCTTCTTCACAGTCCCTTGGGGAGGTTGCCCTGGACAGGTTTTTCATGTTGACAGGATTTTTCTGCTG